>WNWK01025842.1:0-28089 GCA_009830355.1 Cherax destructor
GTTGTCCGATGCATTTATTGCGATTCTTTAGTATGGAGAAGAGAGATGAGTAGCATAAGTGAAGTGTGGCCTTACTAATAATGTCCGGGATGGAGGCGACGTAAGGCTGGTGAAGGGCTTATCAACCAAAGCATTCCAGCTACTAACCCCTTCCTTGAATCAAACTGTTTACCTGTACACAACCCGTACATGGGAGAGAGAATCTTACGACGACGTTTCGGTCCAATTCGGACCATTTGCAAAGTAACACAAACACAAGAGTGAGGTAGCCAGTAAATATAGGAGAGGGGGACAAGGACGGGACCAAGAGAGGAAAAAAAAGTACTGGTAGTGGTAAAGCTGGTAGTGGAAGTAGTAGTAATAGTGGTAGGAGAAATGAGAGTAATTTACCTGTAATTGATCCCAGGGATCATCGCCCCCGCGGCCAGGTCCAAGATAACATGATCAAAGATCCTCGCTGCCAGCCGCAACTAGTCTAACATATACACCGTGATAATCACCACCACCTACGGTTTTAGCTCTTCCCCGAGAACATGATTTACGACCTTTCCCGTAAAAAAAAAAAAAAACGTTTTCCATCAATAAATCCCGAAGTGTGACGTTTTTACAGTGAAGAATATTTTCACTCTTCCCAGTGACAAATTCCAACCTTATGAATTATTCAAACTGAAAAAAAAAAGATGCAAAGCTTACGATTTTTCTCTCCCACTGACAAAATTCCTAAGCTTGACACAACTTTAACAGTCAAAAAATAACAAAAATGTTTCAAACTGATGTTACTTTACCATTCCATCATAACTACACTACTTTATGTGAATATACTTAGATCGCGTACCTCTCTTGCTATTTATTTAGTGGACGGAGGGTCGAGCATACAACTTTCCTGGAGAGAGACAGTGGTCTTGGGACCGTGGAGAGAGACAGTGGTCTTGGGACCGTGGAGAAAGACAGTGGTCTTGGGACCGTGGAGAGAGACAGTGGTCTTGGGACCGAGGAGAGACAGTGGTCTTGGGACCGTGGAGAGAGACAGTGGTTTTGGGACCGTGGAGAGAGAGAGTGGTCTTGGGACCGTGGAGCGGGACAGTGGTCTTGGGACCGTGGAGAGAGACAGTGGTCTTGGGACCGTGGAGAGAGACAGTGGTCTTGGGACCGTGGAGAGAGACAGTGGTCTTGGGACCGTGGAGCGGGACAGTGGTCTTGGGACCGTGGAGCGGGACAGTGGTCTTGGGACCGTGGAGAGAGACAGTGGTCTTGGGACCGTGGAGAGAGACAGTGGTCTTGGGACCGAGGAGAGACAGTGGTCTTGGAACCGAGGAGAGAGACAGTGGTCTTGGAACCGAGGAGAGAGACAGTGGTCTTGGGACCGTGGAGCGGGACAGTGGTCTTGGGACCGTGGAGCGAGACAGTGGTCTTGGGACCGTGGAGAGAGACAGTGGTCTTGGGACCGTGGAGAGACAGTGGTCTTGGAACCGAGGAGAGACAGTGGTCTTGGGACCGTGGAGAGAGACAGTGGTCTTGGGACCGTGGAGCGGGACAGTGGTCTTGGGACCGTGGAGAGACAGTGGTCTTGGGACCGAGGAGAGACAGTGGTCTTGGAACCGAGGAGAGACAGTGGTCTTGGGACCGTGGAGAGAGACAGTGGTCTTGGGACCGTGGAGAGAGACAGTGGTCTTGGGACCGAGGAGAGACAGTGGTCTTGGAACCGAGGAGAGACAGTGGTCTTGGGACCGTGGAGCGGGACAGTGGTCTTGGGACCGTGGAGAGAGTGGTCTTGGGACCGAGGAGAGACAGTGGTCTTGGAACCGAGGAGAGAGACAGTGGTCTTGGGACCGTGGAGCGGGACAGTGGTCTTGGGACCGTGGAGAGAGACAGTGGTCTTGGGACCGAGGAGAGACAGTGGTCTTGGAACCGAGGAGAGACAGTGGTCTTGGGACCGTGGAGAGAGACAGTGGTCTTGGGACCGTGGAGAGACAGTGGTCTTGGAACCGAGGAGAGACAGTGGTCTTGGGACCGTGGAGAGAGACAGTGGTCTTGGGACCGAGGAGAGACAGTGGTCTTGGGACACAAGATCAACATCGTACTGGAACACCAACAATCATTGTACTGGAACACCAACAATCATTGTACTGAAACACCAACAATCACTGTACTGGAACACCAACAATCATTGTACTGGAACACCAACAATCACTGTACTGGAACACCAACAATCACTGTACTGGAACACCAACAATCATTGTACTGGAACACCAACAATCACTGTACTGGAACACCAACAATCACTGTACTGGAACACCAACAATCACTGTACTGGAACACCAACAATCACTGTACTGGAACACCAACAATCACTGTACTGGAACACCAACAATCATTGTACTGGAACACCAACAATCATTGTACTGGAACACCAACAATCATTGTACTGAAACACCAACAATCATTGTACTGGAACACCAACAATCACTGTACTGGAACACCAACAATCACTGTACTGGAACACCAACAATCACTGTACTGGAACACCAACAATCACTGTACTGGAACACCAACAATCACTGTACTGGAACACCAACAATCACTGTACTGGAACACCAACAATCACTGTACTGGAACACCAACAATCATTGTACTGGAACACCAACAATCATTGTACTGGAACACCAACAATCATTGTACTGGAACACCAACAATCATTGTACTGGAACACCAACAATCACTGTACTGGAACACCAACAATCACTGTACTGGAACACCAACAATCACTGTACTGGAACACCAACAATCATTGTACTGGAACACCAACAATCATTGTACTGGAACACCAACAATCATTGTACTGGAACACCAACAATCATTGTACTGGAACACCAACAATCATTGTACTGGAACACCAACAATCATTGTACTGGAACACCAACAATCATTGTACTGGAACACCAACAATCATTGTACTGGAACACCAACAATCATTGTACTGGAACACCAACAATCACTGTACTGGAACACCAACAATCACTGTACTGGAACACCAACAATCATTGTACTGGAACACCAACAATCATTGTACTGGAACACCAACAATCACTGTACTGGAACACCAACAATCACTGTACTGGAACACCAACAATCATTGTACTGGAACACCAACAATCATTGTACTGGAACACCAACAATCACTGTACTGGAACACCAACAATCATTGTACTGGAACACCAACAATCACTGTACTGGAACACCAACAATCACTGTACTGGAACACCAACAATCATTGTACTGGAACACCAACAATCATTGTACTGGAACACCAACAATCATTGTACTGGAACACCAACAATCATTGTACTGGAACACCAACAATCATTGTACTGGAACACCAACAATCATTGTACTGGAACACCAACAATCACTGTACTGGAACACCAACAATCATTGTACTGGAACACCAACAATCATTGTACTGGAACACCAACAATCACTGTACTGGAACACCAACAATCATTGTACTGGAACACCAACAATCACTGTACTGAAACACATCATCATCGATCATTCTAGTGGAACAAAACGAAAGACGAAACAGTAAAACAGTCAGGAGGGGAGAGGGAAGGGAGAGGGAGAGATTTTTATATTTGATTTATATAACGAAATTGGGTATATTAGCAATGAGAGAGGGAGGGTGGGGAGGTGAGGAGAGAGAAGGTGGAGAGGTGAGGGAGAGAGAAGGTGGAGAGGTGAGGGAGAGAGAAGGTGGAGAGGTGAGGGAGAGAGAAGGTGGGGAGGTGAGGGAGAAGGTGGAGAGGTGAGGGAGAGAGAAGGTGGAGAGGTGAGGGAGAGAGGTGGAGAGGTGAGGGAGAGAGAAGGTGGGGAGGTGAGAGAGGGTGGGGAGGTGAGGGAGAGAGAAGGTGGAGAGGTGAGGGAGAGAGAAGGTGGAGAGGTGAGGGAGAGAGAAGGTGGGGAGGTAAGAGAGAGGTGGAGAGGTGAGGGAGAGAAGGTGGAGAGGTGAGGGAGAGAAGGTGGAGAGATGAGAGAGAAGGTGGAGAGGTGGAGAGGGTGGGGAGGTGAGGGAGAAGGTGGGGATGTGAGAGAGAGAGAGAAAGAGAGAGAGAGAGAGGGGAGGTGAGGGAGAGAGGTGGAGAGGTGAGAGAGAGAGGATGGGGAGGTGAGGGAGAGAAGGTGGGAAGGTGAGAGGGTGGGGAGGTGAGGGAGAGTGAAGGTGGGGAGGTGAGGGAGAGTGAAGGTGGGGAGGTGAGGGAGAGAGGGAGGTGAGGGGGTGAGGGAAATACTAACTGCATTAGAATATTATAAAGAAGAATTACAAATTTTCTGCATTACCATTCGTTCTCTCTTTCTCTCCTCTCCCATCATGCTTCATATCCCCCAGCTTTTCTTTGAGCATCTTTTCAATTTCTTTTCTTTATGCCAGCGTCCTCATCTGCTCCCTGCTATTTCCACCATCTCACCTTTCTCTCACCCATCTTTCTCATCTCTTGTTTCTCTCGGTGTCTCCTCAACTTGCTCTTCTTTACCCTGGTTATTCCTGCCTCTCTCTCTCTCTCTCTCCCAGGTGGCTCAGTAATACTCAGCACACACAGTAAGCCAGAGTTAAGCAGCTGTCGACGGAGGTTCAACACTTTCCACAGTATACGTTGCACTAGGGAATTACGCTCATATTATCCCTCCCTCAACCCCCCCCCTTTCTCGCTATTTTTTTTTCCTTTCTCTCTTTCTCTACTGGCGAGACATATGGCCTGGTTGTTATGTGGGATGCGATTTTTAACCTATTTTAAAATTCTAGAATATCACTATCTTCTAAATAATCCGAGTCATTACACAAATTCTGGAATTCCCTCTAGTTAGCATCGACTCTTGGCACCTACCAGGTAGCTAGAAACGAATCATATCAGGCCTTGCAAGGTCGATGCCCCTCACGTTCCAACGCCCTCCCTCCGTATGTATGGGGAATTACCAACACACCTATGGTGTCTTCAAGAGGGAGCTGGACAAGTTCTTCAAATCAATGACTTGCCAGCCGGGAGGGCTGTGGCTCGTATGTTGGACTGCGTGGGACTAGTAGTAACAGCCTAGTTCATCAGGCCTTGATCCTCCAGGAGGCCTGGTTTGGAACAGAACCACAGGGGCACTAACCCTACCCTCCCCAGACACGTCCTTGGGGTATCCTCCAGATATAGTGACCACTTGCTTGTTGTCTGACTCGCGCCACGGCCCGGGCTGAAGCGTCCAAGATTCCCCGCACCCAGTTTGTTCTTCAAGTTCTCCTGTCGTAATATCCCATCGCTGTGTTATAATAGTAGGTTCCTTTTGGAAAGGAAATCTTACAAGAATTAAATATATCAATAAACACACAGGAAAATAAAGGTAAATGTGTAGTGAATGAAAGACATTAAAATCTACTTATCATTATAGGTTCATTCGTACAACAGTACGGCAATGTGACTGGTTGTTGTTTACCAACCTACTACCTATTAAGTGCGAAGGTGGGGCCAAGAGCTATGACTCGGCCCCTGTGAACACAACCAGACGAGTTAAATATAGTTAATAAATGCGAATTAAAAAGAAACATTCAAGCCATTGTTCAGTCGGGCTGTAATGATTAAGTTGGACTGCTTGCCGCTAGCACCAACAGCCAGGTTAATCAGGACACAACCCGGAAGGCCAGGTCTTAAACCGGGCCGCTAGGGCCATGGCCTCCGGAAATGACTAGAATATAAGAAGAAACAATGATACAGGCCTAATGTCCCATGCTTGGCAGGTCCAAGTCACACCAACTTAGAAGGAGCACTGCTGTAGGCCTACTGGCTCAAGATACGCTGTTAATTCCTATTTTTTTTCCAGTCACTCTCTTGCTGATTGAAATCTTCTTGCTCTCAATATCGCTATTTCTAGTATGTGAATCCTTTTATTATTATTTTTATGTTGTTCCATTGATCTGTTAATGCCCTCGCTTGTAAACAGAGGAAACAGAGTGGTAACGTTACACCGTAAAAGGATAAACAAACTCAGTAAGAGGAGTCTGTGTCATCAGCGGGGACAACAACATGTATGTATTTCAAGTTATCGAAAAGTGTTAGAAAAGACAATCAGAAAATATTTCTTGTCAAATGAAGGTAGGGAACTGAACTATGATCCAAGTGTTAGTGCTACAACTACTGTAAATGAAGGTAGAGAACTGAACTATGATCCACGAACTAGTGTGTGTTATGAGCACGAACTAGTGTGTGTTATGAGCACGAACTAGTGTGTGTTATGAGCACGAACTAGTGTGTGTTATGACCACGAACTAGTGTATGTTATGACCACGAACTAGTGTGTGTTATGAGCACGAACTAGTGTGTGTTATGACCACGAACTAGTGTATGTTATGAGCACGAACTAGTGTGTGTTATGAGCACGAACTAGTGTATGTTATGAGCACGAACTAGTGTGTGTTATGAGCACGAACTAGTGTATGTTATGACCACGAGTCTACAAGTTCCATCAAATATAAATTATCAAATAATTGTTTCACTAGCCGTACTGATTTAAACCTCAAAAGCAACTGAAGAAAAGGCTTTAAATTGCCGAAAGACTCTTGATCTCAGGAACCGAAGCTAGCTTTTCCTTCCTTGGGCAAACTGTCTCTCACTCCCCCAGGCGTTGAAAGACCCTTACAATTCTGAGGGGTCTCCATGAGTGAAATACTGACATAAAATACACTACATTGAATATTCAAAAGCCTCACCTTAGGTTACCCCGACAACACTCTTACAGCAGAGTGCAATTGACAGGTAATTTAGAGAGGACACAAAAATCTCCGCATCTAATAAACTACAAAGGTTAAACACCATGTACAGTGTTGTGTTGAAAATGGTATAAAATACCCGACAAGTTGATGACGCATGGAGCTGAACTCTTTCTCCAGGATGAAGGACTGACCACCTCAAATACATCTTCAAGGTTGATGGATTACATCTTCATTTCACTACTACACTGCTGCCTCTATATTTGAAGAAGCCTACTGTGCAAGCGAAACGTTTCAACAATAAACACACCCAACTGTTGCACGTATGTATTAATCAGCATAATGTAGAGTGTTACGGTGTATTAACCAGTTACCATCGTGGTCAACGGTGTGACTGATCGACTGCAACAGAAACCGTAGGAAGAGAGAAGAGGCAGGGAAGAGTAGGAAGGAGAAGGTGGAGGGTGGGAAGGAGGTAGAGGGTGACAAGGATAGGAAAGGAGGAAATGGATGGAGGAGGAAAGGTGAAGATGAAACAGGAAAAAAGGTGAGAAGGCAAGAAGGAAGGCGACCAGGATGATAAGGAAGGACAGGGGAAGATGAGAGGGAAGGAGGATAATGAGAGGAATGGTGACGAGGAGAAAATGAGAGGGTAATGGAGGTGGCGGGAATGGTGGAGAGGGTAGTGGAGGTGGCGGGAATGGTGGTGAGGGTAGTGGAGGTGGCAGGAATGGTGGTACCTTTGAAGAGTTTCGAGAGTTTATCTACTCTCTGAGCCCGGCCATGGGCCAGGCTCGTCTGGTGCTTGCCTGGTCAACCAGGCTGTTGCTGCTGGAGGCCCGCTGCCCCACATATCCATCACAGCCTGGTTGATCTGGCACCTGGTGAAGATATTTGTCCAGTTTCCTCTTGAAGGCTTCTACACTGGTTCCAGCGATGTTTCGGATATCTTCTGGTAAGATGTTGAATAGTCTGGGACCCCGGATGTTAATACAGTGCTCCCGTATTGTCCCCACCGCACCCCTGCTCCTCACTGGGTTTATTTTACACTTTCTCCCATATCTCTCACTCCAGTATGTTGTTATGGCAGTGTGCAGATTTGGAACCAGGCCCTCAAGTACTTTCCAGGTATATATTATCATGTATCTCTCTCTCCTCCGCTCCAATGAGTACATGTTCAAGACTTGAAGGCGTTCCAAATAATTTAGATGTTTCAATGGCTCAATGTGAGCCGTAAACGATCTCTGGATTTGTTCCAGCTCTGATATTTCTGTGAGGGTAGTGGAGGTGGTGGGAATGGTGGTGAGGGGAGTGGAGGTGGTGGGAATGGTGGTGAGGGGAGTGGAGGTGGTGGGAATGGTGGTGAGGGGAGTGGAGGTGGTGGGAATGGTGGTGAGGGTAGTGGAGGTGGTGGGAATGGTGGTGAGGGAGTGGAGGTGGGGGAATGGTGGTGAGGGGAGTGGAGGTGGTGGGAATGGTGGTGAGGGAGGGGGAGGTGGGGGAATGGTGGTGAGGGGAGTGGAGGTAGGGGAATGGTGGTGAGGGTAGTGGAGGTGAGGGGAATGGTGGTGAGCGTAGTGGAGGTGGCAAGGATATATATAACATATATGTATGTGTTGGTGTGTGTGTAAAACAACCACGGGGAGAGTTGAATGATAGCTCTAGACCTTTTGTGATGCAATCAACCCATCATCAGGAGCTTGCAATGTTGCAGAAAAGAAGAGGGTGTCGCAGCAAATACGTTGAGAGGAAGGGTCTATGCTATCATTCAACTCCCCCCATGGTTCTTTTGTATCCTGTATCGCTTGTTCGCGATTATTGCATATATATATATATATATATATATATATATATATAAGTGAAGAGTTTGAGAACCACTGGGTCAAGAGCTGCGATTCAACCACCGGGAGCAGCACTCGGTGAGCACACACAAAGACACACAAGAAAGAACAAGGTGTGGAGGGGTAGGCTTTGTTTTGGCACCTGAGGGACACCCCGGCCAAACACGGCACAATCCTCCTTGACACTAACGACCCTCCCACTCTCATCCTCCCCACCCTGACCCCCCGATCCCTAAACCTTCAGCCCAGGGACCCCTTTCCAGAATCCTTTCTTCTCCCCCCTCCCCATTATCTCGCCTTCCTCTTCAGCTCATTCCCCGATTTTGTTGTTATTGCAGCCATCGCGGGGAAAAAAATCACTTGACACGGATCTGTGTCATAATGATTCATTCAGTGTTGATGGAACCATGGTGAGGGGGTAGTATAAACTAACCATGGTGAGGGGGCAGTATGAAGCAACCAGGGTGAAAGGGTAGTATGAAGCAACCAGGGTGAGGGGGCAGCATGAAGCAACCATGGTGAGGGGGCAGTATGAAGCAACCAGGGTGAGGGGGTAGTATAAAGCAACCAGGGTGAGGGGGCAGTATGAAGCAACCAGGGTGAGGGGGTAGTATAAAGCAACCAGGGTGAGGGGGCAGTATGAAGCAACCATGGTGAGGGGGCAGTATGAAGCAACCATGGTGAGGGGCAGTATGAAGCAACCATGGTGAGGGGCAGTATGAAGCAACCATGGTGAGGGGGCAGTATGACGCAACCAGGGTGAGGGGTAGTATAAAGCAACCAGGGTGAGGGGGCAGTATGAAGCAACCAGGGTGAGGGGGCAGTATGAAGCAACCATGGTGAGGGGGCAGTATGAAGCAACCATGGTGAGGGGGCAGTATGACGCAACCAGGGTGAGGGGTAGTATAAAGCAACCAGGGTGAGGGGGCAGTATGAAGCAACCAGGGTGAGGGGGCAGTATGAAGCAACCAGGGTGAGGGGACAGTATGAAGCAACCAGGGTGAAGGGGTAGTATGAAGCAACCAGGGTGAGGGGGTAGTATAAAGCAACCAGGGTGAGGGGGTAGTATAAACTAACCATGGTGAGGGGGCAGTATGAAGCAACCAGGGTGAGGGGTAGTATAAAGCAACCAGGGTGAGGGGTAGTATAAAGCAACCAGGGTGAGGGGTAGTATAAAGCAACCAGGGTGAGGGGTAGTATAAAGCAACCAGGGTGAGGGGTAGTATAAAGCAACCAGGGTGAGGGGGTAGTATAAAACAACCAGGGTGAGGGGGTAGTATAAAGCAACCATGGTGAGGGGGCAGTATGAAGCAACCATGGTGAGGGGCAGTATGAAGCAACCATGGTGAGGGGCAGTATGAAGCAACCATGGTGAGGGGGCAGTATGAAGCAACCATGGTGAGGGGCAGTATGAAGCAACCATGGTGAGGGGGCAGTATGAAGCAACCATGGTGAGGGGGCAGTATGAAGCAACCATGGTGAGGGGGCAGTATGAAGCAACCATGGTGAGGGGGCAGTATGAAGCAACCATGGTGAGGGGGCAGTATGAAGCAACCATGGTGAGGGGGCAGTATGAAGCAACCATGGTGAGGGGGCACTATGAAGCAACCTTCAACTATTTGAAGTCCACTAATGAACAAGAAAATCACACCCCCACATTGCACACTGATGATGTATCTAATTTTCCTTAAAAATGCACTTTACCCAAGAGGAAGGTGAGACAGAGACAGAGACACAGAGAGAGAGAGAGAGCCAAAACAAACTACTTCAAACACAGACATAGACTTAGTTGTTGAATTGTGACACATGAAAAACCTTCCTGCATATTCGCGCTGTTTTTATTATACTATATTCCACTGTGTGTGTACGTACCTATGTCGAGTCACAGCTTGTGTGTGTGTGTGTGTGTGTGTAACTACAAGTTATTCACACACGTGTGTATAATTACCAAGTTATTCATACTTCGTTGTGTTTGCAAGGATATACGAGTCATAGCTCATGGCCTCCCCTCTCAATTCTTATCAACCGGTTTTACAGTGATGATTAAGAGACACGTGCAACAGTTGGGTATCTTTATTATTGGAAGGTTTCACCTACACAGTAGTCTTCTTCAGTCAGATACAGAGGCAGCAGTGTAGTAGTGAAATGAAGGTGATGTAATCAGTCCATCAACCTTGGAGAAATAATACTGAGCTCCATGAACTCTTCTCCAGGCTGAGGGACTGACCACCTCAAATACTATTTCTCCAAGGTTGATGGACTGATTACATCACCTTCATTTCACTACTACACTGCTGCCTCTGTATCTGACTGAAGAAGACTACTGTGTAGGTGAAAGTTTCAACAATAAAGTTCCCAACTGTTGTACATGCGTCTTAATCATCAACGTGTCAGTATTTTATACCATATTGAACATAGACACAACAGTGGTGGTGGAGCAACACTAGTGCGTGAGCTTCACCTCCCTTTCCAACCCCGGCCATACTTTTCTTGTATTTTTTTAATATGTATATATATAATTTTTTATATACATTATCAGATGTTGGCGCTGTAAAGTCCAAACTGGGTCTAACGTAAGTGATGAAAAATGTCATGTTTCTTTAAGGTTTCTAAAAGCAGCTTGAATGTTATATGCTGTTTCATACACTGCAGAATGTATATATTTCACATATATACTTTTAGAAATATATTTAGCGAGACCCTTACTCCCAATTGTTTTTCCTTGTATATGGTCTACAGTGCTTCTCCTCCCATAATGTTTTCCGGGTCTGGTCTTCTTACCACCTCCATTATTGTCATTACTTTGCATTTATAAAGGGTGAATTCTAGAAATCGTTTAAAATACCACGTTTGCTGCCTGGTCAAATCACCTCAGAATCCCCCACCCTCTCTCTCTCTCCGTTAGCTATATTCCTACCTAGTCCCACTTCAACCATAAACAAACTAGTTGACCAGGCAAACACCAGACGAGCTTGGGTCATGGCCGGGCTCAGAGTAGAAAAACTCTCGGAACTCATCAAAAGCAAAGGTAAAGCGACACTTGGGACTTAATATCCTCTTGCAGGATCAGTTACGTATTAGAAAAAAAAACAGGGGTCCCAGTACTGATTTTTAGGGAAGTCCACACTAAGAGTGTTTGTACATAATAGCATCAAACAAGTACTGCCATCTATTTTCAGATTATGTCTTACCTTTATACCTTTGATATACCTTTAAAGAGTTTCGATACTCTCTGAGCCCGGCCATGGGCCAGGCTCGTCTGATGCTTGCCTGGTCAACCAGGCTCTTGCTGCTGAAGGCCCGCTGCCCCACATATCCATCACAGCCTGGTTGATCTGACACCTGGTGAAGATACTTGTCCAGTTTCCTCTTGAAGGCTTCTACACTTTTTCCAGCCGTGTTTCTGATATCTTCTGGTAAGATGTTGAATAGTTCTTAACAGTACAGTAATCCACTTACAGGTACTGTCGTTTACTTACATATTCTACCATCCACTTACAGATAATACCATCTAATTATAGATAATACCATCCACTAACAGATATTACAGCATCATCTACTTATATGTGTTAGTGCCCCTGCTCGTCCTTGTCGTGAACGTTCACACCAGCTACATACCTGCGCAAACAGACTGACTGATCAGACCATCAACTACTTGTCTGACCAGTCACGCAACTGTCTAAATCTCCCTGAGTTAATGTCTGATATTCGTATTCTTCTCAGTAGCTTCAAATGATCTGTAAACAGACAAGTAGGATTCGATACCATAACATAGTAATTTACATATATCTGTGTCTTGTTGCTTAATGTCTTTGCATATCTGTGTTTCTGTTACAATGTCTTTCCTCCCGTCAGTCTAATTTGCTTGTCTGTGTACAAGTGATGCCTTCCTTCCACAATCATTCTTATCTCAACACCTGGCAACTGGTATTCACCCTTCTCTACCACACACCTGTGAGTGGTTTCCAGGGTTTTTCTATCCTCACAGCCCAGCCTGAGGCCTTTCCTGAGATGCACTAATAAATTGATTAGTAAATTATAAGAGACGAGCACTTCGAGAAACCAGAATAGAAATAATAGCACACTGCAGTCCCATTAACAGTGTTTATATATCAACTCTTGTAACAACGTCACTGTCACACTGCAGTGAGTCCCAGTAACAGTGTTATACAAGCGCTTTTTAACAACGTCACTGTCCCCTCCAGGTTAATTCCCGGCAATTAATTCCTGACATTTCTTCCAGTAATCGCAGAATAACAAGCTTTTAATCCCGTGAAATCCCGTCAAAGCCACTTTAAACCCCTTGTGTTAAACCTGGTAAACCCCCCGGTGGCGGCACGCGACACTACTCACCACATAAATATGACAATCGGAGTTAAATTATAATGGAAATACAACCTGGGCCGCGTTATTCCTAGTAAGAACTCGAAATACAAGAGCAGTGTGCATTCTAGTAAGAGTGCTGGTTTTTTTCTTCTCAATTACATGTTCTAACAAGCTTCTAACAATCAATATACACTTATTCTGAATACACTTTTTCTAATTTAAGATGTGTGTGAGACGGGCCGCAGGAAAGTAGCTAAGTGGAGGACTTCGGGGAGAATTTTGCCCGAGTGTGGAGCTGGAGCCTGGCGAGAAGAGAGCTAAGGCACCAGTGTGAGGAGGTCTTGGGACCTGTGGCCAGAAGCTGACTGGTCTCCTGGGAATGAGATCTTTCAATGACTACACTAAGTTAATATTCATTTAGATTTAGTTAACTGTATTCCCCGGTCTCAATATACTTGTATTTCCCTCAAGTTACCTTAATATCAAATCACTTTCTCTTTGACAAAGTATGGTTCCAAGGAATACAGATGAAGGGACTTCAAACATTCCCAATAGTTCAGATGCTGGAGTGTATAAGAGCAATGAATGTCCTCTGTACATTCTCCAGCTCAGCAATCTCGCCTGCCTTGAAGGGAGGCTGTCAGAATACAACAGTTATTCCAGCCTGGAGAGAAGTGACGAAGAGTATCATCAATAATTCAGCATATCTTATCTAGAAAGGTCTAGTTATCCAGCCTATCATTTTTCTTATGCTAACAATGGTATCACTGTTGCGATCCTTGACTGTGAGAGCTTCCGACATCATTACTCCAAAGTCTCGCGCATGGGTCTTTCACTCTATTGAATGATTTGAGTTTGAGTACGATGCAACATCGCAGTATGTAAACCTTTTAATTACACAACTGCCAAATTACCAGCTAGTCGGCCAACTAGCTAACACTGTCCGTCAAACAAGAAGGCAGGAGGGTATGTAGGAAGGGAAGCAAGCAGGCACAGGACTGCAGGCTGGAAGGGAGGCAGGCAGACAAACAAGATTGCAGGCTGGAGGACAAGCACACACGTACATGTCACTCTAAAACACAAGAGTACATACACATAGTTAATCCGGTTTCTATGGCTTTCCTACTCTTGCAATCCGGCCTTTAGCCAGGCTTCCTTGATGAGAACCCTTTTGAAAGCAGTGTTGCTGTCAGTGGTTTACTGGCCTCCCATCATACATGTTGCTGTCAGTGGTTTACTGGCCTCCCATCATACATAGGGGATTACCAACAAACCTGCAGCTGTATTCAATAGGGAATTGGACATGTTTCTCAAGTCAATTCCGGACCAGCCGGGCTGTGGTGCACATACTGGAATTCATGTTGTTAGAACTAACAGCCTGGTTGTTCAGTCCTCCACAGGGAGGCCTGGTCTGGAACTGGGCCGCGGAGAAGTTGACCCTAGAAACTCTCTCTCTCTCTCTCTCTCTCTCCAGGTAAATTGAGCTATCACAGCTTGGTTGATTTGACACCTAATGGAAGTAGTTATCTAGTGGAAGGAAGTGGACTGAGGTAGACGAGAAAGTTTTTGAGACAAATTACATACATGGAGAAGATATGCTGGGATAAAAGCTAGGGCCTAGCTGCTAGGCTAGGCCATCAACCAAGATGCCTGGTCTGGGACCGGGCAGCTAGGCAAGTACTTACAACAAAAACACACACACTCCTCTCAACAAAATGAAGTACCATATGCTCAACAATTCCAGATCATAATTTGTCCCAGCTCACTGGAATATGTTCAAACAATAATTGAAAAATTCATACGTCTGTAATTTGAAAAGCTATGTATTGTTGGAAAAAAAATAAAAATGAATCATTCCAACTAGGATGTGATGTATTGTGATATTAGCAGTCATGTTGAACAGAAACCTTTTTTTCAAACTGAAACTAATGAAACGGTAAAATTTACAGTAATACAGACAAATGATAACTGTATATTTCTAGTGCATAACACACTAATTTAACAAATATTTCAGGATAACAGGGTTAATTTTTTTTTAGTTTCATGTCAAAACGAGTGTATTGTACTGAAGAAGCCACTGGTTTGTAAAACGTTTCCTCAACAAAGATTCCCATCACGACTAATTTAACACGTCATCCAACCGCAGATACGAGTTAAAAGGCAGGGATCAGGAGCTGTGAATCAACCCCTTGCAAGCACAAATAGGCAAGTGCATCAATTAAAGAACATAGCTCAACTGCTAAGTTTATTTTAAATAAACAGTATAAAATTAAGTTTTCCACGAGGCAAGTAATCTCACGTTTTTTGTCCCCCCCCCAAAAAAAAAAAAAAAACCCGAGCATCCAGTTTGACCAGTGTATTAGAGAGGATAAGAGGAGCACAAATAAGAGTAAACCATCAGAAGTGGCAGTGGGAATAATAAAAACCAGATTACTACGAAATCTGTTAGTTTAACGAAATGCAGACTTATTATCCAGAGAAGGAAGTGTGTTGTGAAGACTTTTGTAAATTAGACATAAAGCTGTTGAGTATTGCTGTGCTCTTAACAGCTCTGTTTAAGGCGGGCAAAACTGCAGATCGGAGGAATGGGAAGAGAACCTTTACTGCTCGCTAACATTCAGTAAAGTCCCTCGCTCTGTACTCCTTGAAGCCCACCAGAGATGCATTATAATATACACCAGGAAAATTATACAAGGATTCGTCCCAAATTTGCACACCCAAATCGTTCCCTATGTCACTCCTCTCAGGCTCCCAGAGTAGTAAGACTCCCGAAACTCATCAAAGGTATAGTAACTACAATTTTAAAAATAAAAAATATAAGAAAAGTATCGTTATCGGGCAAAATTTTGGAAGATGGTGCAAAATATCCCAGTAAAAAGCAAGGGTGCAATTAATACACTAAGAGAAAAGTTGATAATATTAGCAATTTTGGAAAGAAATGAATTAAAATCCACACAGACGAATGATCTAAGAAAGGCAGTAGGAACTGTGAGTAGAAGTAGCCCGCCACTGACGGTGTTTCTGAGAATAGAGACTATGTCAAGACTGGGCTTCTTACTAGTGCAGGTGGCTGCACTAGTTCAATATTCCTGAGAGTGACGGTGCGCAGGAAGGTAAAAAGAAAACTAAGAAAAAAGGTGAGAGTTTTAGCAAGAAGGAAGCAAGAGGATAAGAGACAAGAGATTCTAGAAGAAAAAGTAGGACGTCGAGGAATACCAAGTTTAGGGACTTTAGGAGGAGTAGAAATAGGGGAGAGAGAGACATAAAACGAAAGTGTTTGACAAGAGAGAACATAGTTTGAAGTTTAAAGTTCTCCTGATGCGAGACAGTTGAGGCACGAGGAGTAGGTACGAGAGTCAGAGATAATTATCGCAAAGATAAAATACGAATTGCCTTTGTCAGAAAGATAGACAAGTAGTAGATTTAAAGAAGTCACGGCAAACTAACAACGACGCTCTGTAGTAGATTTAAAGAAGTCACGGCAAACTTAACAACGACGCTCTCAGCGAGCGACTAGCTAGACTAAGACCCTGGTTAATAACCAGGGGGTCGACAAGGAAGCCTTGCTTCAAGTGCGGACATGTGAAGGTAGACCCCTCGAAACCGGTTCCAAGTATACTGAAAGTGATGAGTCTTACAAACACGATTATGAAAATCAGGGATGAGAGCACTACGATGCGTACAGATTAAGATTAGAAATCTAAATTGGCGTTAGGAAAGATAGAAGAACAATTAATAATGCGATCAATTTGTGGGCTACTGGTGAATTAACAAAGACACGACAGATAAAACCGGTTACAAAGATCAGCTTAATCAAGCAGTCATCAGTGTCAAACCTCAGCTCACCTTCAACGCTTACCTTTGACAAGTTTCGAGCCTCACTACTCTCGGAGCCCGGTGGTTGCCTGGTCAACCAGACTGTTGCTGTTGGAGGCCCGCTGCCCCGCATATCCATCACAGCCTGGTTGATCTAGCACCTGGTGAAGATACTTGTCCAGTTTCCCCTTGAAGGCTTCTACACTTGTTCCAATAGCGTTTCTGATATCTTCTGGTAAGATGTTGAATAGTCTGGGACCCCGAATGTTGATACAGTGTTCTCTTATTGTGCCCACCGCACCCCTGCTCCTCACTGGGTTTATTTTACACTTCATCTCATATTTCTCACTCCAGTATGTTATGGCAGTGTGCAGATTTGGGACCAGACCCTCTAGTACTTTCCAGGTATATATTATCATATATCTCTCCTCCGCTCCAATGAGTACATGTTCAAGACTTGAAGGCGTTCCCAGTAATTTAAATGCTTTATTGGCTATGTGGGCCATAAACGATCTCCGTATGTGTTGCAGCTCTGATATTTCTCCTGCCTTGAACGGGGCCGTCAACACTGAGCAATATTTCAAATGAGGGAGCACTAGCGATTTGAAAAGTGTCACCATTTGCATTATTTCCCTTGTTTTGAAAGTTCTTAATGCCCACCCCGTCATCCTCCTGAATGTCGTGATCTTTGTCTTGTTAAGTTCTTTGAAAGAAAGGTCAACTGACATAATTATTCCCAAGTCTTTCACGCGTTCCTTTCGTTCTATTTGATGATCTTGAGTTTTGCATACAATGTTTCTTTTGAGTTCTTCATTCTTTCCATACCCAAGTAACTGGAACCTTTCACCAGTGAACGTCATGTTCTCCACTGCCCACTGGAAAACATTCCTTATATCCTCCTGTAATTTTTCTGTATCTTCATGCTTAACAAAGAAACAGTCCAAAATACATTTCAGATCCTGATCTGAAGCCGGGCCGCGGGGGCCATGATTTCCCCAGCAATCTACAGGACAAAGAAAGAAAACTAAACCCTATGACCTCTTTTACCTTTCCATCACCTCTTCTCCTCTACTTACCAACTTTTCTCCTCTCCTTTTCTCCCCTCACCCCTCTCCTTTTCTCCCCTCACCCCTCTCCTCGTCTCCCCTCACCCCTCTCCTCGTCTCCCCTCACCCCTCTCCTCGTCTCCCCTCACCCCAGGTTTGAAGTTAATTAGCATCTTTTAACATTTAAATTCGCCTCTTTTTACAGGCGGTGCCCCGCTAACACGGGAAAATTAACCCCTCTGGGTCTAATTTCTCTTATCCGGTAATGTGTGTCTACCTCCTTCCAGGAGGGAGGAAGAGGCAAGGAAGGAGAGAGAGAGAGAGAGAGAGAGAGAGAGAGAGAGAGAGAGAGAGAGAGAGAGAGAGAGAGAGAGGAAAGAAGGAAGACAGGAAAGAACGTAAAATGCACATAACAGGGGAAGCGAGAGTAGAGGTGGGGAAGGAAGAGAACTGAGGTGAGAGAGACAGAAAAGGTGTAGCAGGAGGGAAAAAGATGATGGGTACGAAGGAAGATAAAACAAGGAGGAAGCAGAGTACGAGCGTAAAGGAGAAGCTAAGAACAGAGTGGCAGCCAATAAGAGGGAAGAAGCGAGATAAGAATACGAAAAGAGGGGGAAAGAAGATTAAGCGAAAAAGAGGGTAAAGGCGAAGTGAAAGTAGAATATGTGAGGGGAAAACTGAAATGAGAAGAGGGGAAGCAAGAGAAGGGAGAGGGAGTGAACCATAAACGAGAGGAGGGGTAAGACGAGCGTACGTGTGTATTCACCGATTTGTTTGAAAAAGTCGAGTCCTGGCTCCTGGCCTTGTCTCTTAAACCTTTGTGGCCTCTAAACTTATATCATACTTACTCTTCAAACTGTGTACGGGGGGTTGGCCTCCATCCCTTCCACACCCAACTCATTACATTTCCCTACTACCCTGAGGCTGAAAAAGTACTTCCTTACATCACTGTGGCTCACCTGTGTTGTCAGCTTCCATCCTATGTATTTCGTAGTTATGTTTCCCATAGTCCTGTGTAATTCCTATCTGCTAGCAACAAAGCTAACACAATGCCAGGTTTCATAGCTAGAAACTTCAAGCACAAAACACCAGACACTATATTGACTATAATGATCTTACCTTTGATGAGTTTCGAGTCTCTCTCTACTCTCCGAGCCCGGCCATGGGCCAGGCTCGTCTGGTGCTTGCCTGGTCAACCAGGATGTTGCTGCTGGAGGCCCGCTGCCCCACATATCCATCACAGCCTGGTTGATCTGGCACCTGGTGAAGATACTTGTCCAGTTTCCTCTTGAAGGCTTCTACACTTGTACCAACCGTGTTTCTATCTTCTGGTAAGACGTTGAAAAGTCTGGGGCCACGAATGTTGACAGTGTTCCCATATTGTGCCCACCGCACCCCTGCTCCTCAGTGGGTTTATTTTACATTTCCTCCCATATCTCTAACTCCAGTATGTTGTTATGGCAGTGTGCAGATTTGGGACCAGGTCCTCGAGTATTTTCCTTGTTAGACCATCTTGAATATGCTGTCCAGTTTTGGTCTCCACTTTATATAAAAGACGAAGATAATTTGGAAAGCGTACAGAGAAGAGCTACCAAACTCTTACCATTCAGAAACAAACCTTGTGAACAAAGACTCAAAGTACTCGGTCTTTTCTTTCTCTTAGGAAATGAAGAAAGACTATGACATCTCATTCAAATTTTAAATATACTGAATGGCTTTGATGTACGAACTCGAAGTAACTCGAAACGCTGGAACGAAACTGCGAGGCAGAAGACTCAACACAAACGTATGAACGACTTTTCTTTATACACACAGAATTATTGCAGAATCTAATAAAGTACCGGCTAATATTGTAAGCAATACAGTAGTTAATGAACCAGCTGGACAAGCACTTTGCAAGTATAGTATTCAACATGATAAGTTATTCCACGAGTCAGGGTCCGGAGCAAAATGAAAGGACATGCTGTCGATGGCTTTTTCAGAACTCAACATGGAAGAGAGCTACATCGGAAATTGTGGAGGTGTTGGCAGTGTTTTAAGACTCCTTCAAGAAAGACTAGTTTGGATCTTCGACCTGCAGGCTGATGAGCGATCTCGTTGCAAACCTTGCAACATTTACAAACTTCTGAACGTGCTTGATAATCTGGTTTGCTCACCTGCAGTTTATCTGTTAATGATTCCTGGGGCCATCGTCCCTATGGTCCGGTTCCGGACCAGGCCTCCTGGTTGATGGTCCATCAGTCAGCTGCAGCAGCAACCTTCCGCACTGTTGTTCCAGTCTCAGAGACTAATGAGAGAGAGACTCCGACGAGAGAGAGAGAGAGAGAGAGAGAGAGAGAGAGAGAGAGAGAGAGAGAGAGAGAGAGAGATACTACAGTCAGTGCTAACGATAACAACAACAGAACAAGTATCCGAAATTATAGTTAATCAAAAGTTTATATACAAAAATAAACCCGCATTATGTAAATGACAATGCTGGCAGTCTGACAGCCCAGCTCTGCCGTCCTTACTGCCACCTGTTCTGCACACTGAAAGGGCGAGGCAGCATTAAACAAGAGCAGGAGTTCCAGCCTCTCGTAAAGAATATCTTGGCACTCTCTTCATCCCAGGTAGTGGACCATCACCTTGTATAACAAGATGGCGTTGGCTCAGTGAATCATAGTCTCCGCGGTCAGGTCTTAAGACCAGGCTTAGCAACTGGAGCCATTCAAGCAAGCTGTTGGAGCTCCCTGCACTAAATCCAGTGTAGGTACCACAGCCTCGCTATTTAAGAAGTGTTTGGATCTCTGAGACTTGTAAAGTTCTCTCTTGAAGACAGCTTCGGGTGTGTTGGTACTTCCTCTTATATTGAAAGTGATGGTTTTAAGAAGTCTTCAACCTTTATCACTTATTGAGTTATCTCTTAATGTAGTTAGTGCACTCACCTCTTCACCAGGAAGAAAAAGAGGAAGGGGAGGAGAAGGAAGGGGAGGAAGAGGGGGAGGAGGAGGAGGAAGAGGGGGAGGAGGAGGAGGAAGAGGAGGGGGAAACAGGGAAGATAGCAAAGGAAGGAACAAACACCCATCCCTCACACAAAGCTGAAAAGTGGAATGACTTGGATGAAGGAGTAGCGGAGGCAAACTCAATACACAGCTTCAAGAGTAGATATAAGGCCCAAAAGACCAGAAATCAGTGTGCAGATTTGGGACCAATCCCTCCAGAATTTTCCACACATAAATTGTGTCTCTCGCCTTCACTACAGGTACTACCGGAAGACCCGATTAATATCAGGTTGAAGATCTACTGTGTCCTCATTACATCCTAATCTCATACAAATCTTCGTATTATCTGCAAATAATACAGTGATACAACTTATGTCTGACTGATATGAGTCTGTGACAGATAATTGAGGCCAGTACTGTGCCTTGAAAAACACAACTTTTCACTGTGGGAGCCTCTAGCTTTACTTTGTTGATTATTACTATTTGTGTCCGATCTGTTACGAAACTTAAAAATCCATCTGCTCACTTTTCCAGTTATTACTTTTGCAAGCATTTTTGTGCGCTATTACACCCTGATCGCACTTTTCCAAGGTTTCTACAAAGTCTAAGTACACTACATCTCATGTTGTGTTGCAGTGCATGGAAGACCATGAGGGGCAGGAGCGACCTGCACCCAACCCTTGTTACCCTGGGTTGTGCAACTATTGTGATTCCACGTGTTTAGTAATCTTGCTTCTTCAAACTCAAAATATTTTTTTGCTAAGGAGCCTTCATCAGCAACAAGGCGCCCCACTTGAAGGGTCAGAAGGTCTATTGGGTAATTGAACTGGCGGGGTAAACAAGGCGTCGTCATAGCAACCAGATTGTGGGCGCCACAATACACGGGAGGAGCGGGAATGAAGGCAGAGAGGGGTAAGGAAGAGGGAGGGGAAGTTAAGGGGGAGGGAGAGGGAGGTTAGGGGAGGGAGGGGGAGGAATGGTAGAGGAAAGGGGGAGGGAGGGGGAGGAATGGTAGAGGAAAGGGGGAGGAAGGGGGTGGGCAAGTTAAGTGGCTACATAAAGGAGAATGAATTTTGTCCATTAAAAATAATACATGACATGTTATGGATCTGTTGGTCACCTGGGAGTCAAAGAGCAGAGGCGGGCGCTAGGACCGTCTACCTGGTGATGGTTTGCAGTCTCTGACCAGGCTTCTGGCTAAGCGCCTCGTATTCCAACATAACAATCACAGCCTGGCTGATCAGGCTGGAGAAACGTTTCTTGAAGACAACACTACCATTGTTCGAGCAATATTTCTGACATCTGCATGTTGATGAGTCTTAGACCCAGGATAGTGACAAGGGGTTCTCTGATTATGCCCATGGCGCCCCTGTTCTTCCTTGTGTTTACACTTCCTCCCATATCTCTCCTCCAGTAAATTTTGGCAGTCTTGACATTTTGATCCTCCAGGCTGAGGGATTGACCACTTCCTAAACTATTTCTCCAAGGTTGATGACTGATTACATTATCTTTACTTCACTACTACACTGCTGCCTCTGTATCTGACTGAAGAACACTACTGTGTAGATGAAACTTTTCAACAATAAAGATACCCAAATGTTGCATATGTGTCTTACTCATCAACTTTCGGAAAGATAAAACATACCAAGTTCCTTAGTACCTGCCTGGCACTGGTTCTGAGAGCACTTCCACTATACCAAGTTCCTTAGTACCTGCCTGGCACTGGTTCTGAGAGCACTTCCACTATACCAAGTTCCTTAGTACCTGCCTGGCACTGGTTCTGAGAGCACTTCCACTATACCAAGTTCCTTAGTACCTGCCTGGCACTGGTTCTGAGAGCACTTCCACTATACCATGTTCCTTAGTACATGCCTGTCACTGGTTCTAAAAGCACTCTCACTATACCATGTTCCTTAGTACATGCCTGGCACTGGTTCTAAGAGCACTCTCACTATACCATGTTCCTTAGTACATGCCTGGCACTGGTTCTAAGAGGACTCCCACTATACCAAGTTCCTTAGTACCTGTCTGGCACTGGTTCTAAGAGGACTCTCACTATACAAAGAACGTGGTAGACAAAACACTAATGTAGCTTGACATTCACCCACATAGGCCGCTCCTCTTACCATTTTGATTTTCGACTTTCCCTCTTTTTGCCCATAGGCGCCTGGCCAAGTCTGAAAAAATGTAATTGTCATTTTTGTCGGGGATGGGAAAGGAAGGGGGAGGGGTAGGGGTAGGGGGAAGGGGAAGGCCGCCGCTTTCATCGCTACATGACAATTCCATTGGTTAATTCCCGCACCAATAGTTTTTTCTGTCACGTTCTATCTATTCTTTGTTTTATATTCTTTTCGGCCTTTGTCACTTTCTGTTTTATATTCTTTCGTGAAAAATTGTCTAATTTATAAAAAAAATTCCTGGTGATACCGACGAGATGTAGAAAAAGACACTTATATGCAGTTCAGGACAATTATTAAAGGAAACGTTTCGCCACGAGTGACTTCTTCAGTCCTAACAGCCAGATCTCTGGACATTAGCATCAGAGAACATAAAAATGTTTGCAGCAATGATGGCCGTAAAAACGAATGTGTTCAACATAGGGACGATGTTGGACACCTCATGAAAGTGCATAGAAGCTGCCCTTATTGCTCTCAGTAACACTATCCATCAAAAGTCCGGTAGTTACACTATCTCAAAATTGCTAATCAACAGGATATTACCCATTCTAGCGACCGTTGTAACATGATGTCAACATGTCCTTCTCTAACCCAACCCGTCTTACCACATTAGTTCCACTACTGCTGCTACTACTACTACTATCACTTCTACTACTACTACTATCACTTCTACTACTACTACTATCACTTCTACTACTACTACTATCACTTCTACTACTACTACTATCACTTCTACTACTACTACTATCACTTCTACTACTACTACTATCACTTCTACTACTACTACTATCACTTCTACTACTACTACTATCACTTCTACTACTACTACTATCACTTCTACTACTACTACTATCACTTCTACTACTACTACTACTACCCACGCGACATTCCACCTGACTCCTACCACTATGTATACTCGTTTTCTTAGTTTTCTCTGTATTAGGACTGAAGAAGCCACTCGTGGCTTTCCATTAATAAATGTCCTAAACTACATAAGTGTCTTTTTCCACATATTATTTCGTCCTTTGTCACTTTCTGTTTTAAATTCTTTCGTCCTTTGTCTACATTCCCATGTTTTTTCCCTCTATCTCTGTACATTTTTTTTCTGTATGTGGTGGGTGAGTAGCGTGAGTGACTCGCGTTTACCAAATGGAGGATCAAGCCTCCGCCACCTTTTATGTTGCATCACCCACACGGGTTTACCGTACTACATGTGCTACAAGCCTCTTCTTTATGTCTTTCAGGTTCTTAGTTTTATCGTAAGAACATAAGAAAGAAGCACTGCAGGAAGCCTGCTGACCCATGCTAGGCACGTTCAACTCACACCCACTCGTGTACTTGTCTAACCTATTTTTAAAGGTGCCCAATGTTTCAATAACGCTACTTGGAAGTTTGTTCCACTTATCCACAACTCTACCAGACCAGTACATTCCTGTATCTGTTGTAAATCATTTTTTTCCAATTTGAACTCACTGCTACGAGTCTGATCTTGGTTAGATATTTTTAGCACGTTATTTATATCCGCTTTATTTATTCCTGAATCCACCTCAATCATAGCCCCCCTAATTCTACGCCTTTCCAGAGAGTGCAGATTCAGTGCCCTTAGTCTATCCTCGTAGGAAAGATTTCTGATTTGATTAACTTTGTCATCCTTCTTTGCATATTTTCCCGCGTATTTATGTTCACTGTGTAATACGGTGACCACAACTGTGCAGCAGTGTAAATGATGCCTTAGCAAGGATATAAAAAGTTGAAGTATAACCTAAGGGCTCCTATTTATAGTTCTTGATATACCTTTGATATACCTTTGAAGAGTTTCGAGAGTATCTACTCTCTGAGCCCGGCCATGGGCCAGGCTCGTCTGGTGCTTGCCTGGTCAACCAGGCTGTTGCTGCTGGAGGCCCGCTGCCCCACATATCCATCACAGCCTGGTTGATCTGGCACCTGGTGAAGATATTTGTCCAGTTTCCTCTTGAAGGCTTCTACACTGGTTCCAGCCGTGTTTCGGATATCTTCTGGTAAGATGTTGAATAGTCTGGGACCCCGGATGTTAATACAGTGCTCCCGTATTGTCCCCACCGCACCCCTGCTCCTCACTGGGTTTATTTTACACTTTCTCCCATATCTCTCACTCCAGTATGTTGTTATGGCAGTGTGCAGATTTGGGACCAGGCCCTCAAGTACTTTCCATGTATATATTATCATGTATCTCTCTCTCCTCCGCTCCAATGAGTACATGTTCAAGACTTGAAGGCGTTCCCAATAATTTAGATGTTTCAATGGCTCAATGTGAGCCGTAAACGATCTCTGGATTTGTTCCAGCTCTGCTATTTCTCCTGCCCTGAACGGGCCGTCAGCACTGAGCAGTATTCTAAGTGAGGGAGCACTAGCGATTTGAATAGTGTCACCATCGGCATTATTTCCCTTGTTTTGAAAGTTCTCAATACCCACCCCGTCATCTTCCTGGCTGTTGTGATCTTTGTCTTGTTATGGTCTTTAAACGACAGATCAGCAGACATAATTATTCCCAAGTCCTTTACGTGTTCCTTTCGTTCTATGTGGTGACCCTCTTGCGTTTTGTATATAGTGTTCCTTTTGAGTTCTTCATTTTTTCCATACCTAAGCAGCTGAAACTTATCACCATTGAACGTCATGTTGTTCTCCACTGCCCATTGGAAGACCTTGCTTATGTCCTCCTGTAATTTTTCAGTGTCCTCTACCGTAGTGACTTTCATGCTTATTTTAGTGTCATCTGCAAATGATGATACAAAAAGTGTGCTGGGTGTTTTTATCTATGTCTGCTATGAGGATGAGAAACAGCAGAGGTGCCAGGACAGTGCCTTGGGGCACTGAGCTTTTGACCTCGCTGATGCTGGATCTTGCCCTGTTCACTACTACTTTTTGTGTTCTTTGTGTTAGGAACTCAAAATCCATCTGCCTACCTTCCCGTAATGCCTATGGCCCTCATTTTGTGCGCTATCACTCCATGATCGCATTTGTCAAACGCCTTTGCAAAATCTGTGTAAATCACATCTGCGTTTTGGTCGTCCTCCAATGCCTCCGTAATTCTGTCATAATGGTTCAGCAGCTGTGACAGGCATGATCGACCCGCTCTAAAGCCATGCTGGTTCGGGTTATGTTGGTTGTGCTGGTCCATGAACTTTGTAATCTGCCGTCTCATCACTCTTTCAAAGATTTTTATGATGTGAGAAGTGAGGGCTACTGGTCTGTAATTTTTAGCTAGTGCTCTACTACCTCCCTTATGCAAAGGAGCTATGTCTGCACTCTTTAAGGCCTCTGGAATTTCACCTAGATCTAAGCTCTTTCTCCACAGAATACTAAGGGCTCTTGCTAATGGTACTTTGCACTGCTTTATAAATAAAGCATTCCATGAATCTGGTCCAGGTGCTGAGTGAGTGGGCATGTTGGCCATTTCTTTTTCGAAATCTATGGGATTTGTACTAATGTCGGTTAGGTGGTCTGCGCAGCCTTCTGCTGGAGTGAAAAATATTTCTGCATTTTCTACCTTGCTGTCATTTAGTGGGTTGCTGAACACTGACTCATACTGTTCTTTTAGAATTTCACTCATTTCCTGTTCATCGTCCGTATACGAATCTCCTCTCAATAATGGTCCAATTCTACAGGTAGTTCTTAGCTTGGATTTTGCATAGGAGTAGAAATATTTTGGGTTTCTTGCAATATCCTGTATGGCTCTTTGTTCCCTTTGTACTTCTTCTGTCAGGTATGACATCTTAAGTTTTTGTTCTAATTCCGTGATCTCTCGGTTAAGGCTATCTCTCTTCTGTTGCAACATAACTGTTTTTCAGCAATTCAGTAACCCGTTTTCTTCTCCTGTACCATCTCCTACGCTCTCTCTCTATATCTGATCTTCTTCGGGGTTTCCTCAATGGTACGTGTTTCATACATACCTTGTATGCTTCTGTATTCAGCTTCTCTAGGCACTGGTGGGGATTTAGGGTGCTCATGTCTGATTCCCATGATATGTCTGATAGCTCTTGGTTTATTTTTTCCCAGTCAATTCTATGGTTATTAAAATTAAACTTACTGAACATTCCGTCTCTAACATTAGTGTCGCAGTTCCCTAACCCTGAGTTAATACTAGTTTGAACTTCTATGATGTTATGATCAGAGTATATTGTTTTTGTAACTGTTATGTCTCTGATTAATTCCTCGTTGTTTGTGAATATCAAATCCAGGGTATTTTCATTTCTAGTGGGATCAATTATCTGTTGGTTTAGTGAGTACTTTTCACAAAGCCTCATTAGTTCCCTGGTATGTGCCTGTTGGGCCAGGGTGCTTCCAGGAGTTATTTCTGGTATAACATTATGGTGCCTCATCTTCCATTTTACATGAGGGAGATTAAAATCTCCAAGGATTAAAATGTTTGGGGTGGGATTTTCTAGCCTATCCAGATAGCTATGAAGTCAAGAATTCTATTAGTTTTAATACGAAAACTTACGCAGTGTTGTCTTGGCTTTAGACTACTGCTAACCATAACTCCTAAATCTTATTTGCTTTCAGTGATTAAGATGTACATTATTCAGTTTATAAGTGGCATGGTTATTCTCTCTATCTGCATCGCTCTAGCGTCCTCATGAGAATTAATCTGACGGCCAGGAGCTGAGCCTCGACCCATGCAAAGACAACTCTGAGACCAGAAACTAAAAAAAAAATGAACTAAACAAGTGTGAACTATTCAGAAGTGCCAGGCAGACCTCGAAGTCACTTACTGTATGCCACTTCCAATGGGTCATCTCTCCCCGCGGCCTGGTCCCAGAGCAGACCTCCTGGTTGCTGGCCTGAATGACTGATCTGTTGGTGCTGGCAGCACGCACTCCAACATATGCACCACAGCCCGACTGATCAGGAACTTAAGTTCCCTCTTCAAAACAGCCAGAAGTTTGTTGGTAATTACCCTTATGCACGAAAGGAGGGCGTTGAAAAGTCAGGGACCTCTGACGCTCACTTAGTTCTCTCTAGTCGCTCCCCTGCTTTTTAATGAAGATACTTCGCACCGTCTGCCAAGTCTCTTGTAATCTCGCTGTACAGGTTTAGGACCAGTCCCTCCGGGATTTTCCATGTGCAAATTAAGATGCAACTTCCCGCCTACGTTCCGAGGAGTACAGTTCAAAATACTTG
>WNWK01025843.1:0-28087 GCA_009830355.1 Cherax destructor
GGGGCGCCTGGAAAACCTGAGAAGGGGTTCCGATACCTCGAAGGGTCATTAAGACACTGACCCGTGTCGGGCCCATACGGGGTATGCAGACCTTTGGAACCCACACCTGGTAACATTGGCTTTTCCCCGCGGGGGGAATGCCCATGAAAAAAGGTTAAGGGGGAAATGGGCCTGACGACACGGAAACGGGGGTTTGGGGGAAACATGAAGAATACAAAATACTGTGAGGAATAGAGAAGGTGGACAGAGCGGGATTTTCCCAGAGAGGGACACAGACAAAAGGGGGTCTTGGAAATTGAAGACTCAGATGAGTAAAAGGGATGTTAGGAATTTTCTTCATACAGAGTTGTCAGGAAGTGGAATATCGGAAAGGAGGTAGTGGAGGAGGAACCAAATAGTTTTAAGTAAATATGAAAAAGCTCATTTGGGGGAGAGAGAGGATCTAGGCATCAGTGAAGAGGGGGGCCCGGAGCTGAGTCTCCCTGAAACCCAAAGTGGTGAGTACTTACACACACACACACATGATAACACATAAAAATACTGGGGGAATCGCAAGGTGATGGACAGGATGTTCCAGAGGGGAAACACAGAAACAAGGGGAAAAACTGGAAGCTGAAGACCAGATGAGTCGGGGGGTTTGGAAATTCTTAGCCATATCAGTTTTCCCGACTTACTTTTTTTCTTTCCCAGAATGCTGTTTCCCAACCCAAAACGATTTATCTCCTTAAGAAATGTTGAAAAATAGACTAGCCCCTTTTGACCCCCAAAATTCACTTACAAAACATTTAAAAAAAAACTTAATAAAAGGGGTGTTTGGGGCCATCGTAATCGGGTACCACTGTAGTAGTTGGAATGGAATAGTTTGCAAACGATATAGTGGGGGGGAACCATAATTTTTTAAGACAGGTAAAAAGCTCATGGAGCGGGGGAAGCGGGCCCCAGTGGGGCAGTGCAGGGCGGGGAGGGCTGAGTCTCCCCGAAAACCCCAATTAGGGGAGTACACAGCACAAAATATAGTTTGTGCTATTTTAATACATTCAGAAAAATTTCCCCGGATACCTTGATGGATTGGAGAAATAAAATGATTTTAGAACTAAACTCAGAAAAATTGTTTTTAGGGACCGTTTTTATATTTGGGTTTTGTGTACTGTACAACTCTTTTGAACCTTCCTATTTTTCAATAATTCATAGTAGGTTGGTAAGCCCTTTCCTGAATTTTTTTTTTTGTAGGTACAGGGTGCTCTTTAATTTTAGATTGATGATTATGTACAACAATGCCAGTATATAAAGGGGTTGAATATTTTTATTAATCTGTTAAAAGGGGTTTTTGGGAAAGCCCAAGGGGGGGCTAAAAAGTGCCCAAAACGAGATATTCCGTTCTACAAGCTGTACCCCCAAAGGCCATCGGAATTTCTATGTTGTACCCGGAAGGTATGAAATGATAACTATTTACCTTATGAAATCTCTGAATATTTAATATTGATTTAAAAAATTTTTTTTTGTCATCGTTTGTATTTTTTTGTTTTTAAAAAAAATGAATTAAAGGGAAAACAATAACATGGAAAGTGAAAAAAAGTATAGAACTTGTAAACTTCATATTGTTTATTATCAAATTAAAATATTTTGTAGTTGCAGACATTTTGATTGTACAAATATGAAGGATGGTAGGACCTATGCATAAAGCAGGCATGTCGGGCATGTTAGAGGGAGCAGGGTTTTTTTAGCATTTGATGAGCTGTTGGAGGTGAGAAAATTTAAAAAGGGGAATGGGGAAACTGTAGCTGGACTTTAGTCCTGGACATTGGAATACAATAGACCCTGATATAATGAACCAATGGGGGTGTCTGTTAAATCAGTAAACAAGTGCACTAAAGTACTCTACTGTATACCAATATAGTACTGTACACAGTTTACAGATATATTACAATAAACATTGAAATAAAGAGTTAAAATTACAATTTAACCAGTGAACTTTGCCTGTAATTTTAAAAGTTCGTTATAACAAGGGTTTACTGAAATTGCTTCACCTGAGCGGTGTAAGCACTCCCCTTTCCCTTTTCTAATAAACTTAGCAATAATATTTGTTTACATTATCTTGTATAACCATAGTACACATTTCACATTAATGAACTGTTTGATGCACCAAAGAAGAAAGGAGACTAGTGTGGTAAACCAACAACATGAGGATTTGAACCCCCATGAATAAATCACCTTCTACTTTCTTACCATAAAATTTTATCTTAAAATCTCAATTATACCAGAGTATATATATTACACATGGTAAAAAAAGAATAAACTGTTTACAGGGTTGGAACAAGAAAACGGGACATGGTTGGAAATTACACACTCAAGTGAACAACAGAGATATCAGGAAATATTTTTTTCAAGAGTAATAAAGAAGTGGAATCAGGGTTGCCAAATGCAGTTTTCAAATAGTGCTTGAATCTTGCCTAAAATGTCTAGAAACACGTTAGATTTCAATTTGTTAGCATTAGAAAAATGCACTATAATTTTTTTAGTTACGTACAAAAATACGCATTATGCATTGCTCTCACTGCCCAAAATACAGTGGACCTTTAAAAAAATTCTTCAGAAGCCTGCTCAAATGCCATTACCAACGAATTTACGTCCTTAAAAATAATGTCACGTAGGTTAGTCTATTTCAGACCCCCAAAACTACACTTCCCCAAGAACTTACAAAATTATACTTACATAATTTCACGATTTCCGGTATCGTTAACCGGGGGTCCACTGTACAGGCAATTATTCTAGATCTCAAAATCCCAGTCAACCATCTTCCTCAGTGTGTTAGCTGTCTCTTGTGATTGTTGAGGAGGAGGAGGCTGATATGCAATCATAGTCTATTCTTTCATATGACTTCCCTTGGTAGTTTGTAATCATAACAGCATTTACCATGCCTTCTTAATCCTTATTTAATAGTCAAAATGGCTCTCAAACTCTTGATACTCAGGCAGTTACACAATTTTAACTTAATATTCATGGGGCTGAACACACATTCCACATCAGCGTTAGAATGAGGTAAAGTGAGCTCTGTTAACCTTTGACTGTTTTGGTCGTATATATCGTGTTATGAGCCAGTGTTTGGACGTATATACAGTGGCCCCTCGCCATTCGAACACTCCAAAACTCGCCCTTTTATGTAAGTTTATTTTTGTAAGTTTTTATAAGTGTATTTTGGGGGTCTGAAATGGACTAATCTAATTACATCATTCCTTATGGGAATAAATTGTTTGGTAACCACTTGAACAGCATTCTGGAATGAGGGTGAGTTTTGGAGTGTTCGAATAGCGAGGGTCCACTGTACTAAAAATTCTAGCTGCTTCAAATCAAGTGGGAGAAAGCTGGTAGGCAAACATATGAGAAAATGGGTCTGTGTGGTCAGTGTGCGCTGTATAAAAAATCCTGCAGCACGCAGTGCATAATGAGGAAAAACTCCGACAGTGTTTTTGGATTAAAACGCCCGACTTTGAGGTGTATTTTCGTATAGTATTTATGGTTGTATTCTCTTTTACGTGGTCTCATTTGATAGAATGGAAAACATATTACAGAAATAGAGATAATTTTGATTAGTTTCATGATGAAAATGACCTTGAAATTGAGCTCAAAGTGTAGTGGAAATGTTCGTTTTTTGCCTATGTTCAAGAGTACAAAATCACACCATTCGTCCAATACAAGATGTTCCAGAGAGGGACACAGAAACAAGGGGTCTTGGAAGTTGAAGACTCCTATGAGTCAAAGGGATGTTAGAAGTATTTCTTCAGTCATTGAGTTGTCAGGAAGTGGAATAGCCTAGAAAGTGACGTAGTGGAGGCAGGAACCATACATAGTTTTAAGACGAGGTTTGATAAAGCTCATGGAGCAGGGAGAGAGAGGACCTAGTAGCAATCAGTAAGAGGCAGGGCCAGGAGCTATGAATCGACCCTGCAACCACAAATAGGTGAGTACACATAAACTGGTGAGTCTAATATTATACACAAGTGCACTGATGTTATTTATACCATTTTTACAATAATGCAGTAGTCTGCATAACAGTAAATCTTCTATTTTTTGTGTGAATAAAAATCAAAATAGAAAATCTTATTTTAGTGCCAGGAATGTCTGCATTGTTTATTCTGGACCCTATTTTGAAATTGACATCTTTTTTATTTTGCATGAAATTGGCCAAATTGCCAATTTCTGACCACTTTATTGGGTAGTTGAAATCGGTAAATTGGTGGTTTCTTGTACTCAATCGATAGAACAAATGGAGTTCTAAAGAAATAGTGTGAGTTTGGTCGACTGTAACAATGGAATTGGCCAAAAATAGGGCTTAAAGTCGGCGAAATCGCTGATGCGTATATATCGCCGACATCGCTAACTTCCAAGAGCATAATTCCGTAAGTTTTCCATCAAATTTCGTAGTTTTGGTGTCATTACCATCGGGAAAAGATTCTCTAACATTTCATAAGAAAAAATAATTTTTTTTTTCCAAAATTTTGCGACAGAATGACAGTTTCAGAATGGGGCCTCAGACAGTCAAAGTGTTAAAGCTAAATATGAGAGATATTGGAAAGGGTTTTTTCCTGTTTTATCCCTATATGAAATTATTTCTGTATCAGAGGTCTGTGCCCACTGTATGTGATGAGGATTTCTTCCACTGAAACTCGATTTGGTTGATGCATCTTAAGTAAACATTTTTGCAAGATCTAATATACAAGTCTTAATTGGCTGTAGGCATTTGCTTTCACTCAGACATGACGTTGTCTTCAGCCCTCAAACATTATCTGGCAGCGTAGACACAGTTGTGTCACAAACTCCACTACAGACTGTAAGCACCTTCCACAGATGTCTTTGTCATTAGGAAACTTGCAGCCTGACAGTTAATAGTCTCAAAATTTCCCAAAATTCCAATACCCTCTTACCATTAAATTTTTACTTTTTTTTCCCCAAAATTCCAATACCCTCTTACCATTAAATTTTTACCTTATATCCAAGTACCATTCTACCTCATAGTCTTAATTCTACCTCATAGTCTTAATTCTACCTCATAGTCTTAATTTGTATTTGATAACTACAAAATCCCTTATTATTCAAGCTTTATTGCACAATTTTTTTTTTATAATTATTATTGCCCCATTTTTTTTTACTTCATTGCTCAATCTTATTTTATACCTTTATTTTTATTAACCTATAATTGCCAAAGATCCAAGCTTCCATACACAGCTGCAACATCATTGCCCTATCCTTACCAATTATACTTTTTAATAACCTGTGCAAAAAAAAAAAATCCCATTTTACTTATTTTAATATCTACTGTATACCATTCTTTGCCCCTGTTTATTTTTTATTATACTTTTTATAAACCTGTATTATACCTTATTTCTATTGCAACTATTCTCTAGTGCAATTACAAGTAACAGTCTTGTGCTACAACTATCTTATTATCTATTAATATCATAGGTAATATCTAGTTCACCTAATTACATTCTAGCTTATTGAATAACCAACACCAAACTCATTGGTACTACACAATTTTGTAATTTAAACTTAGTAGTTTATCTATATTTGTAATTTTTACTGTACTTTATTTCATTTCTAGCCTAATACATAACCATTACCAAACTCATTGGTGCTACATTGTTATTAGTAATTTTATCTTATTAGTTTATATCTAATTACCTTCTAGCTTATTAAATAACCAACACCAAACTCATTGGTGCTACCCAATTTTGTAACTTAAACTTAATAGTTTAACTAAATTTGTAAGTTTTTTCTGTACTTTATTTCATTCTAGCTTAATACATAACCAATACCAAACTCATTGGTGCTACATTGTTTTTAGTAATTTTATCTTATTAGTTTATATCTATTTTTTTCTTTATTTTTACTGTACTATATTTCATTCTAGCTTAATACATAACCAATACCAAACTCATTGGTGCTACATTGTTTTTGATAATTGTATCTTATTAGTTTATATCTAATTTTTTATTTCATACTAGCTTAATACATACTCAATACCAAGACCACTATGTTTATTTGTTACTATACTCTATTTGACCAATGTGCATTAGTTATATACTTACCAAAACATCCCTTACAACAGATATCAGTACTATAACTCACCACACTATACATGATATAACAAAATCACTATTTAACCTAAAGGATGAATGATCACGTCGACCCTGATCTAAACCTATTTAATCGAACACCCATTCAAAATTTACTGGAAAATAACTGCCTCTACTACACAGCATCACAAGCCCACACTGTCCTAAACACTACTAAAGTATAACAGTTCTTAACTACAATGTCCGTTCCTTAAGCAAACACTATGATGACCTCCTTGCCCTCCTTGGTTCCCTAAAAACAACCTTCACATGTATTGTCCTTACTGAAACCTGGCTTAAGCAGGATACAATAGATATCTACTCGCTTGCCAGGATACACAGCAATACACAACTGCAGACCACATCAAGCGGGAGGTATTGCAATCTATTACTCTAATGAAATATCCTGCTGTGACACCATTTGCTATAATGATGAATATGGAGAATATATTTTTGCTAAATTTACTGCACAAAACCTTAAGACTCCCATAACCATCGGGGCCATTTACCGGATGCCTCATACAAACATCCCAAATTTTAGCAATCAACTAAAAACGCAAATAACAAACAACCAATTGAACAAACACCACCTTATCTTAGCTGGAGACTTCAACATCAACCTTGGCCTACCAGATGACCAGCCAGTAACCGATTTCATCAACAATATGAACAACACACTTCTCATACCAACAATAACCAAACCAACTAGGCTTACTGATACGAGTGCAACCATAATCGACCATATATGGACCAATATCCTAGCCCCCTTAAATTGGGGATAATAACAGACAGCACCACAGACCACTACCCCACCTTCCTCTTAACAAACATTAGTAAACTGTCCCTAGAATACACCAAAGTTTCATTCCGACTCCAAGACCAAGCTTCAATAAATAACTTCACAACAGAGCTAGACACAGTTGACTGGGCTATAGAATTCCCAAGAGATTATACTCGTTTATAACGACACAAAGCATACTCAACCCCTGCCAATTTGGCTTCAGGAAAAATAAAAGCACTAACGATGCAATAGTAAAATGATAGACCTGCTTTACACAGCACTTGAAAATAAGGAATATCCACTAGGACTTTTTATTGACTTAAGGAAAGCTTTTGACACAGTAAACCACGGCATCCTACTCCACAAACTTGACCACTATGGAATAAGAGGTCATGCACTAGCATACCTCAAATCCTACCTCACTAATAGGTACCAGTATGTCACTATTAAAGACACATCCTCCACGACACTACCACTAGACACTGGCGTACCGCAGGGAAGTGTCCTTGGTCCCCTGCTCTTCCTCTTATACATCAATGATCTTCCCAATGTATCACAACACCTGAAACCAATACTCTTTGCTGACGACACAACTTATGTCATCTCCCACACAAACCTTGCCACGCTTAATACCATTGTTAACGACGAATTAATAAAAATATCAACATGGATGACAGCCAATAAACTTACACTCAACACTGATAAGACCTTCTATATTATGTTTGGCAACAGAACAGATGATCCACAATTAAACATTAAGATCAACTCTACACCTATTGCTAGACATAACGAGGGCAAGTTCCTGGGCCTTCACCTTGACAGCAGCCTGAAATTCAGCACCCATATCCAACACATAACAAAGAAAGTGTCCAAAACTGTGGGGATCCTCTCTAAGATACGGTATTATGTACCACAATCAGCCCTACTCACACTATACTACTCACTCATCTATCCCTACCTCACATATGCCATTTGTGCATGGGGATCAACAGCAATTACCCACCTAAAGCCAATAATAACCCAACAAAAGCCGCAGTAAGAATTATCACACAATCCAACGCTAGGCAGCACACCCCCCCACTCTTCAAAGACCTAAACCTACTCACTGTCCAGAACATCCATACTACTCTGCTATCTACATTTATAGAACCATTAATTCCATCTTTAACCCTGAGCTAAAACACTTTCTTGACAGTTGTGACAGGACCCATAGACATAATACCAGACATAAACATCTCTTTGACATTCCCCGTGTCCGACTAAATCTATACAAAAATTCAATGCGCATAAAAGGGCCTAAAATCTGGAACTCCCTGCCTGAAAACTCTAGAACTGCAGACACAACCTCCATTTTCAAAAGCACCGTTAAAAAACATTTTATCTCACTTACGCACCCAACCAGTAGCTAACCATACGAAAACTACTTTATCTTGCACATATCCACAGCAAAATTCACTTATTGATATCTATGATTCTCCTTAATTTGCACATTACTAACCACAGCAAAACACACTTATTGATATCTGTGATTCCCCTAATTTGCACAGTTCTAACCAAAATTCTAATACAACTATTGCTTCATAATACTTAAGCTAGTCATAAGTTTGCCTAAGACACTCCAATATAGAAACTATATTATGCCAATATATCACCTTTATCATTAATATATAAACTAATTGCTAACTTCTTATACTAATTGTTAAGTTCTCAATGTTTAAATTCCAGTACCTAAATTTTGTAAACCTAACCTAACCATCTGTATATTCATTGTGTAGCTATTGAGTAAGACCTATCATAAGACTGCCTGAAAAGCCTAGGCATACCTAAGCATATTATTGGCCATCTTGTAATATCAACTTTAATGTATAACTATAAGTACCCCCCACCTTGTATTACATGAAATAAAGAATTTGAATTTGAATTTGAATTTAACTGCATCACCTTTATTCATTGTTTTTCCAGGGATAACAGTCTTTAAACAGATGGAATTAATTAGGTCACTTAGTAAATTAGTCATATCTTGTATTTCTGCTTCAAATTTCTTATTCACACTTTGAACTTCTCCAAGAATATGCTTTAGGAATATGACAAATACATATTTTTTCTTGACACAAAACATTGAATATAGTTCAGTTGTATAACATCATTCACCATTTCTTGCAAAATCAAAATGAGTTTTAAGCTCATCACACTGCTGCAATATTTTCACAATAGCAGATTCATTGGACATCCATTGTGTTTGGCTTAGTCGAACTAGTTTCAGTGGAAGCTGCCCATCATTTATTAAAGCAAAAATCTCCTTGTACTTGGCTTGGTGAACTGAAGAATGAGAGAACCAGTTATATGTTTCTCGAATCATGAAGTCCAATTTTCTAGGCAGATACAGGGTTGCAGCATGAGATACAGCAAATTGAAGGGAATGACACACACGTCTAACTAATACCAGATGAGGAATTTCAGATTTTAATTTTGCATACACTCCATTGTTCACACTGGTCATAACAAAAGCATTATCAGTGCCTAGAGCAATAAGTTATTGTAATATTTTTGACACCGGGCATAACAGAAGCATTATCAGTGCCTAGAGCAATAAGTTTTTGTAACTCATATCCATTTCTTTTCAAGTATTCCTTTAAAGCCTTGCATATTGCCTCAGCATAGCAGTCACATAGTTCAACTAGGTCTAAATAAGTAACTACAATTTGTTTTCTCTCTCTCAGAATAATACCTAATAGCTATACCTAATAGTTTAGCTAGATCTTTCATCTATTAATAAGCTGAATTTATTATTTCCATTTTCAGATTTCAAGTCACCATTAAAATATGGTACAAGTACATTGGGGAGAAATAAATGGGATTAGGTCAGGAGTTTCAAATAGAGGTAAAGAGGGAGTATAAATGCTTAAATTCAAGGATTATGTGGAGTAAAATAAAGGTTGGATGTGAAAAGTGGGTTATAGTAAGTGTTTATGCACCTAGAGAAAAGAGAAGTGTAGAGGAAAGAGAGATTTTGGGAAATGTTGAGTGCGTGGGGAGTTTTGAACCAAATAAGAGAGTACTTTTGGTTGGGGATCTTAATGCTAAAGTGGGTAAAAATGTTGTGGAGGTAGTAGTAGCTAAATTTGGGGTGCCAGGGGTAAATGTAAATGGGGAACCATTAATAGAGCTATGTGTAGAAAGAGGTTTGGTAATAAGCAATACATATTTTATGAAAAAGAAGATAAATAAGTATACAAGGTATGATATAGCATGTAATGAAAGTAGTTTGTTAGATTATGTATTGGTGGATAAAAGGTTGATGGGTAGGCTTCAGGATATACATGTTTATACAGGGGCAACGGATATATCGGATCATTATTTAGTTGTAGCTACAGTAAAAGGTAGATGGGACAAAAAGAAAATGGCAACAGCAAGTAAGAGAGAGGTTAAAGTGTATAAATTAAGGGAGGAGGAAGTTAGGGTGAGATATAAGCAACTACAGTGGACCCCCGGCTAACGAACACCCCGGAAATCATACAATTATGTAAGTATAGTATTGTAAGTGCTTGTGGAAGTGTATTTTTGGGGGTCTGAAATAGACTAACCTACGTGACATTATTTCTTAAGGATGTAAATTCGTTCGATAATGGCACTTGAGCAGGCTTCTGAATGAATTTTTTCGTTAGCCGGGGTCCACTGTATTGGCAAAAAGGTGGGATAGTGCAAGTAGGAGTAGTGGGGGGGGTTCAAGAAAGTTGGGATAGTTTTAAAAATGCAGTATATTAGAATGTGGGGCAGAAGTTTGTGGCTATAGGAGGGTGGGTGCAGGAGGAAAGAGGAGTTAGTGGTGAAATGAAGAAGTAAAGGGTGTGATAAAAGAGAAAAAGGTAGCTTATGAGAGGTTTTTACAAAACAGAAGTGTTAATAGAAGAGCAGAGTATATGGGGAGTAAAAGAAAGGTGAAGAGAGTGGTGAGAGTGCAAAAGGAGAGCAGATGAAAGAGTGGGAGAGACTATGTCAAGAAATTTTGCTGAAAAAAAGAAAAAAATTTGGAGTGAGATAAACAAGTTAAGAAAGCCTAGGAACGAATGGATTTGTCAGTTAAAAACAGAGTAGGGAGTTAGTAGATGGGGAGCTGGAGGTATTGGGTAGATGACGGAATATTTTGAGAAATTTTTAAATGTCGATGAAAAAAGGGAGGCGGTAATTTCATACACTGGCCAGGGAGGTACAACATCGTTTAGGAGTGAAGCAGAGCAGGATGTGAGTGTGGGGGAGGTGCGTGAGGCATTACGTAGAATGAAAGGGGGTAAAGCAGCTGGAACTGACAAGATCATGACAGAAATGTTAAAAGCAGGGGGGAATATAGTGTTGGAGTGGTTGGTATTTTTGTTTAATAAATGTATGAAAGAGGGGAAGGTACCTAGGGATTGGCAGAGAGCATGTATAGTTCCTTTATATAAAGGGAAGGGGGATAAAAGAGATTGTAAGAATTATAGGGGAATAAGTTTACTGAGTATACCAGGTAAAGTGTATGGCAGGGTTATTATTAAAAGAATTAGAGGTAAGACAGAGAGTAGGATTGCAGATGAGCAAGGAGGCTTTAGAGTGGGTAGGGGATGTGTAGATCAAGTGTTTACAGTGAAGCATATAGTATGTGAACAGTATTTAGATAAAGGTAGAGAAGTTTTCATTTCATTTATGGATTTAGAAAAGGCATATGATAGAGTGGATAGGGGAGCAATGTTGCAAGTGTATGGAATAGGTAGTAAGTTACTGAAGGCTGTAAAGAGTTTTTATGAGGATAGTGAGGCTCAGGTAAGGGTGTGTAGGAGAGAGGGTGATTACTTCCCGGTAAAAGTAGGTCTTAGACAGGGATGTGTAATGTCACCATGGCTGTTTAATATATTTATAGATGGAGTTGTAAAAGAAGTAAATGCTAGGGTGTTGGGGAGAGGGGTGGGATTAAATTATGGGGAATTAAATGCAAAATGGGAGTTGACACAGTTACTTTTTGCTGATGATACTGTGCTTATGGGAGATTCTGAAGAAAAGTTGCAAAGGTTAGTGGACGAGTTTGGGAGAGTGTGTAAAGGTAGAAAGTTAAAAGTGAACATAGATAAGAGTAAGGTGATGAGGGTATCAAACACTTTAAATAAAGAAAAATTGGATATCACATTGGAGAGAGGGATTATGGAAGAAGTAAATGTTTTCAGATATTTGGGAGTTGACGTGTCAGCAGATGGGTTTATGAAGGATGAGGTTAACCATAGAATTGATGAAGGAAAAAAGGTGAGTGGTGCGTTGAGGTATCTATGGAGACAAAAAACGTTATCCATGGAGGCAAAGGAGGGAATGTACGAAAGTACTATAGTGGTACCAACACTCTTATATGGGTGTGAAGCATGGGTTGCAAATGCTGCAGCGAGGAGGCGGCTGGAGGAAGTGGAGATGTCCTGTCTAAGGGCAATGTGTGGTGTAAATATTATGCAGAAAATTCGGAGTGTGGAAATTAGGAGAAGGTGTGGAGTTACTAAAAGTATTTGTCAAAGGGCTGAAGAGGGGTTGTTGAGGTGGTTTGGTCATTTAGAGAGAATGGATCAAAGTAGAATGACTTGGAGAGCGTATAAATCTGTAGGGGAAGGAAGGCGGGGTAGGGATCGTCCTAGAAAAGGTTGGAGGGACGGGGTAAAGGAGGTTTTGTGGGCGAGGGGCTTGGACTTCCAGCAAGCATGTGTGAGCGTGTTAGATAGGAGTGAATAGAGACGAATGGTTTTTGGGACCTGACGAGCTGTTGGAGTGTGAGCAGGGTAACATTTTGTGAAGGATTCAGGAAACCAGTTAATTGATTTAGTTGGACTTGAGTCCTGGAAATGGGAAGTACAATGCCTGCACTTTAAAGGAGGGGTCTGGGATAGTGACAGCTGGGAGGGACTTGTTCTCAGCTGTCATATCTGAGCGCCTCTGCAAAGTGTGGTGAAAGTGTTGAATGATGATGAAAGTATTTTCTTTTTGGGGATTTTCTTTCTTTTTGGGTCACCCTGCCTCGGTGGGAGATGGCCGACTTGTTGGAAAAACAAAAACAAATACATTGTAAACAACTGCACTACATTTTGTCCTGAGCTTAAGGTTCGTACATCCAGAACTGTCAGCAATATATTCTTTGCAGAGTTCACTTAAATGGTCAAGTACTCATAATGAACAATGTTCAGCAATGAACAAAGACATATTTCCTCTTGTCTTCTTACATAATTGCTTAATCTTTTAAATTGAAGCACTGTTTGTCTTTGTGTACTGAATGGTTCTTCAGTTTTCGTGTGCTTGGCAATATTTTTGTGCCTTTCAATATCACTTAATTTAGCTGTAAATTGAAAATTTGCAGTACAGTTGACCATTACAGTGGTCCCTCGGTTTTCGCCGAAAATTCATTCCAGAATGCTGCTCAAGTGCCATTACCGAACGAATTTACTTCCTTAAGAAATAATGGCACGTAGGTTAATCTATTTCAGACCCCCAAAAATACACTTGCAACAGCACTTACGAAAATACACTTACATAAATGTTCGAGTTTGGAGATGCACGAAAACCGAGGGACCACTGTATATTACAAGGTAGTTATGTTCCTGGAAATGCCGTGTTAGATAAACTGAAGAACTTATGGCAAAATTAGGGTTACGTTCGTGGGCGCCAAAAAAAAGCCAAACAACTTTTTTTTAGACCTCCAGATCTTACAAAAATGAAAGTGAATATGTAATTGTAGTTCATTGTCGTGATGTATTATGTTGTTTTTACTGCTTAAGACTACAAATGCAACAAAAATAATAGTATTTCTTACCTTAAATTGTGGGTGCTGGTGTTTGTGGATGACTGTAGAGAGTGGAGAGTTATGCTGTGGCTCTACTGGGCTGAGTTGGATTGTGGAGGTTCTGGTACTGAAGTCGGTGGTTGTTCTGGAGTGTGCATAAATTTTGTAATGGATTTCTGTTCTGTTTTACCCCTCAGTACATTATACAACTGATGGTAAGGCATCAGCTGCTCTAGACACCGTTTCAGGGTCCTCTTCAATGAAAAAGTCTAACTTTAAGTTAGTCATTAAATCAGTCGAGTCAGTCAGTAAAGTAAGTCAATCAAGCCAGTCAGTCAGTAAGTCAGTCAAGTAAGTCAAGTCAGTCAGTTATTCATCACACAAACTCATATATTTACCTCATTCTTTTTAACTGCACAGTGACGCTTCATTACGGCCATAGGCTATCTCTTGTCTAATATTTCTATTTTCTTTGTTAACTCTAAGACTTAAACGCTTATACCTTTTCTTGCCACTTTCAGCAACACTGGTATGCCTACTGGGTGCCATGATTGCTTGGCGGATACAAGATATGGTAATTAAAAGATCAAAACACAATTCACAATGGAACTGAACACGTACGTATTCACGAAGCCTGGGATGGTGGTGGTGATAGTGTTGGGGGATGGCAGGGGATGGTGGGAGGTCTCCCTCGGTGACCCACAACAAGGCAGTAGCTTGAGCTGGGGAAATTTTTTCCGCACCCACAAACGGAACCGTGTAAAGTGTTGTATAAAATTGTGTTGTATAAAATTGTGCCGCAAATAAATCTGTGTAATAGTATAACGGTCTACTGTACAGTAGACCCTTATTTAGCACGGTAGTTACATTCCTGAAAACATTGTGTTAGGTAAAATTGTGTTAGATAATTAGAACTTATGGGAAAAATAGGGTTACGTTCTTAGGAGTCCCCAAAAAGCCAAACAAGTTTTTTAGACCAACAGATCTTGCAAAAATTGAAGGTGAATATGTAATTGTAGTTCATTATCGTGATGTATTATGTTGTTTTTACTGCTTAAGACTACAAATGTAACAGAAATAATAGTATTTACCTTAAATTGTGGGAGCTGGTGTTTGTGGATGATTGTGAAGAGAGTAGAGAGTTATGCTGTGGCCCTACTGGGCTGAGGTGGATGGTAGAGGTTCTGGAACTGAAGTCGATGGTTGTACTGAGTGTCCAACTTTAAGTCATTCAGTAAGTCAGTCAAGTCATTCAGTAAGTCAGTCAGTCAAGTCATTCAATAAGTCAGTCAAGTCAGTCAGTCAGTCAAGTCATTCAGTAAGTCAATCAGTCACACAAACTTATGTTTACCTCTTTTTATGTGTACAAAGTAACACTTCATTACGGCCACAGGTTATCTCTTGTCTAATATCTCTTTTCTTCGTTAATTCTAAGCCATAAATGCTTATACCTTTTCTTGCCACTTTGAGCAACACTGGTATGCCTACTGGGTGTCATGATTGCTTGGCAGATACAAGGTATAGTAATTAAAAGATCAAAACACAATTCACTCTCTCTCTTATTCTTCACAAACACAGCTAGCTTGTAGCAGCGGACTGGACGTGTATGAACTATGAATGCTGGGATGGTGGGGTGGTGTCTGGGGGGGGGTGGCTGGGGATGGCAGGTGGTCTCCCCCGCTGATCCACAAGGCGGCCGCTTGAGGAAAAGTTACGTAATTTGTTTTTCCTTCCCGCAAACTGTAAGTAAGTTTATTCCGGTATACACAGATACAGTTACATAGATTATCATACATAGCAGCATATATGTAGAAAACCTTGGATAACCCAAAAAAAAGTCAAAGTGACTTATTTCCATTCTGTCTGACTTTTTGGGTTATCCTAGGTTCTCTACACACATGCTGCTATGTACGTATGATAATCTATGTAACTGTATCTGTGTATACCTGAATAAACTTACTTACAGGAATACTTGTATGCTTACTGGGTGCCATGATTGCTTTGCAGATTTATCAAAATGCAATGAAAATGAGAAAATATATGTAAATAAACACAGTGAGCTTCCCGATTATTGTACGACATGCATGCGTATGAACCAAACTGAAGGCTGGGAGGGATGCGTGGGTGGGTGAGGGTGGCGGTAGGACTCCCCCACTGACTCAATGGTTTAACCCACCACGGGCGACCGATCTCAAAAATTTTTTTCCCTCCCACGAACCGTGTAATATCAATTTTACGTCATGTTAGATAAAAATGTGCCGCAATTCTTCAATCGTGCAATACCCATAACATGCAACATAAATTCGTGCTAAATGAGGGTCTACTTTTCTTACAAAAACATTTTGTGTCATCTCATTTCCTTAACCATTTTTGGTATCTTGAGTCATTGGACTCTGAAATGCTGAGTACAGTGGACCCTCAAAATTCTTTCCAGAATGCTGTTCAAGTGCTGTTACCGAACGAATTTGTTCCCATAAGGACAAATGTAAATTAGATTAGTCGTTTCAGATCCCCAAATATACACTTATAAAAGCTCTTACAAAAATACACTTACATAATTGTTTGAGTTTGGAGGTGAACGAAAACTGAGGGTCCTCTGTATATTTCTTGCTCATGATGAATAGTCAGAGCAAATAGGTCGACAATAATAGTAAGGGTAATGGATACACAAGTGAGGGTATAAACAAAAGCAGAACTGGTGTGATGGATGTTTTTCACAGTCTGTTACAGGTTCATAGCCCAAGACACTATCACTCATGTGAGTCACATTAAGTACATGATTTAGACATGTCTAACCAGAACTTCAGGAAGCTACCGGAAATTCATTATTGCTTATTAGGTAGTAGGTTGGTAGACAGCAACCACCCAGGGGGGACTACCGTCCTGCAGGTGACTGTGAAACAGAAACCTGAAACTGTTTTAATGATGGTAGGATTGTGGTGTCTTTTTCTGTCCATAAACCGCGGATAACAGGTAATTCTATTTACTTACATTTTGGGGTCACACTACACTGGCATACCCCATATATATACTACAAAATCTAGGTTTTTCTTTTTCTTAAAGCTCTTGTTCTTTTTTTTTTCCTTTGTCCAGGGAAGTGGAAAAGAATTTTCCCCGTCCATGCGTGTCGATGGGGATAAAATCCCGGGCAATGGGCTAGAAATTCTCCAAAATCAAAAAAGAGAAGAAAAACTTTATAAAACTGGGTTGTTGAATGTGCGTGGTTTAGGGGATGATAAGAAAGAGAGATTGCCGATGTTATGAATGAAAGAAGTTGGATGCCCGGGCCCCCAAAAAGCGAAACAAAGCTGAAGGGGGAGGCGATTTCAGGGGGAGAAATAAAGGGATTAAGTCGGGAGTATCTGAGGGTTAGAGCAAAGGGAAAGGGGGTAGCAATAATGTTGAAGGATCATTAGGAAGGAAAAAGAATATGAATTTAAATTCAAGGTTATGTGGATTAAAATAAGGGTGGGTCGAAAAGTGGGCATAAAAACTGTATGCACCTGGAAAAAAAGGGGGGGAGGGAGAGAGTTTTTGGGAGATGTTGGAATGTATGGAACTTTTAACCAAATGGGAGTAATTGTGGTGGGACCAAAATTTAAAGTGGGAGAAACATGCAGGGGGGTGTGTAGGTAAGTTTGGGGTGCCAGGTGAAAGATAAGGGGGGCCCCTTTGATTGAATTTTTGTTAAAAGGGGGGTTTGTTATAGGTAAACATATTTTAAAAAAAAGAGGATAAATAAGTATACAAGTTTGATGTGGGCGAATGACAGTAGTTTGTTGGCTTGTATTGGTGATAAAAGACGTTGAGTAGACTTGGTGAATGTTTTAGGGGGGGCCCAGATATATCAGATCCTTTTTATTATAGCTACAGTGGGAGAAAAAGGTAGATGGGATACAAGGAAAATACAATCAAAAGAGAGAGGTGAAGGTTTAAAACAAAAAAAGGCAGTTAGGGAAGATATAAACAACTATTGGAGGTAGAGGGGGTAGTGAGAGTGTAGGCAATGGGGTGAAGATGTATGGGGTAGATTTAAAAAGTAGGTTAAGGTTCGCAGAAGTTTTTTACAGGCAGTGGGTGCGGGGGGGAAAGGAGCGGGGGAATGATGATGAAAGGAGTAGTAAGGGAAAAAAAAGTTAGCATATGAGGGGTTTTTTTCAAAGTAGAAGTGATGCAAGGGGGGGAAAGTATATGGGAGAAAAAAAAATTTAAAAAGGGGGGAAGCAATGTAAAAAGAGAGAAGAGAGAGTGGGGAGATGTTATCAGCAAATTTTGTTGAAAATAAGAAAAGTTTTGGAATGAGATTAAAAAGTTGGGGAAGCCTAGGAAAAAATGGATTTGACAGTTAAAAATAGGAGAGGAGAGTTATTAAATGGAGATTAGATATCGGGAAGATGGAGAAATTTTTGAGGAGTTGTTAAATGTTGATAAAGACAGGGAAGCTGTGATTTGGTTAAGGGAAGGGGGGAAAACATCTTGTGGAGTGTGGAAGAGCCAGTTGTGGGTGTGGGGAATTCGGAGGCAGTGGGTAAAATAAAAGGGGTAAGGCAGCTGGGATTGATGGGAAAAAGTTTGGAAAAGCAGAGGGGGATATAGTTTTGGAGTGGTTGGTGCTATTATTTAAAAATGTATGGAAGGGTAAGGTACCTGGGATTAGAGGCGTGTATTGTTCCTTTGTATAAAGGAAAGGGGACAAAAAGAGTGCAAAAAAATTTTGGGGGATAAGTCTGTTGAGTGTACCTGGTAAAGTGTATGGTGAGTTTTTTTGAAAAATTAAGGAAGACAGAAAACAGGTGGATGAACAAGGGGTTTGGGAAAAAGGGGGGGGTGTGTAGACCAGTGTTTACAGTGAAACATATAGGTGAACAGTATTTGGAAAGGGTAAAGGGGTTTTTTTTGGCATTTATGGTTTGGAAAAGGGGTGATAGGGTAGATGGGGGCAATGTAGATGTTGCAGGGTTGGAAAAGGAGGAAGGTTCTGAAACAGTGAAGAGTTTTTATGGGATAGGGGGCCGGTTAGAGTGTGTAGGGGAAGGGGGGGATTTCCCGTAAAATGGGCCTTGACAAAGGGTGGTGATGTCACCGTGGTTGTTAATATATTTATAGATGGGGTTGTAAGAAAGTAATCGAGGGGCTTGGAAAGGTGTTGGGTAAAAATAAAAACAAATAAAAGGGGGTTGTCACAGTTGCTTTGCTGATGACACTTGCTTTTGGGGATTCTGAAGAGAAGGAGGGTTGGTGGATGAATTTGGGGGGTTAAAAAAAAAAATTGAAAGTGAATATGGGGGAAAGTAAGGTGATGAGGAAAAAAAAAAGAATAGGTGACGAAAATTGGGAAACAGTTAGGGGGGAGTATGGAGGGGTGAAATTCAGATATTTGGGGTGGACATTCACAGAGGGTCTATGAAGGATGGGGGGAATCATAGAATTGATAGGGAAAAAATAGTGGAGCCGGGTCTGTGGAGACAAAACCTTTCCTGGAATAAAGGGAATGGAGGTATAGTTATCCAAGCTGTTATAGGGGTGAAGCATGGGTGATGAATTTAAGAGGGAAGGCTGGGGGTGGAGATGTCTGTCTAGGTTGTGTGGTGTGAAAAATCAGAAAGGATTTGGAAATTAGGAGGAGGTGGGGATTCCAAAAACTTTTCCCAAAACTGGGGGGGGGTTGTTGAGGTGGTTTGGACTTAAGAGAAGGAAAAGGAGACAATATTAAAGTGTATAAATCTGTAGGGGGAAGGGGGGTGGGGTGGCCCTGGAAAGGTTGGAGGGGGGGAAAGGAAGTTTTGTGCGGGGTTTGGGATTCCAGCAAGCATGTGGGCGTAGATAGGAGTGAATGGGGCATAGGTTTTAATAAGGGGTTTTGGGTGTGAGAAAAGTAACATTTATGAAGGATTGGGCCCGGCGGACTTGATTCGGAGATAGGAAGTACAGTGCCGGCACTCTGAAGGGGTTTAAATTTTGCAGTTTTTAACTGTATTTAAAAACCCCCCTCGGAAGACAGTGGGGGAGTGAATGATGATGAAATTTTTTTTTTGGGCCACCCTCCCTTGGGGGAAGGGGCCGAGGGAAAAAAAAAAAAAAAAAAATTTATTTTTCTCCTTCTTTTATTTGGTTTTTCTTGTTTTTATACGTGGCCCCGGAAATCGTACTCCCAACCGAAAAATTATGTAAGTGTTTTTTGGGGTCGAAAGGACTAATCAATTTTAAATTTTCCCTTAGGGGAACAAATTTTTTGGTGGCACAAAACAGCATTCTGGAACAAATTATGCCCGGTTTTCGTAATTTTTCTTGAGAATGCTGTTCAATCCTTTAAACAATTTTTTCCCCAAAAGGGGAAAATGTAAATTGACGCCCCCTTTAGACCCCAAAAAACATTTTCCCTTACATTTAAAAATTTTTGATTTGGGGGCATAACGCAGGGGGTCCCTTCAGGGGCCTGGGTTTTTGGTCATCCCAACCAACATTTTAAGTGTTTTTTTTAAAAGTGCTGTTAAAATTTTTTTGGGGGGCTGAAATGACAACCCTCATTTTTTTAAATTGTCTAATGGCATTGGCAGCATTCGGGACAATTTTCCCAAAACCGGGGGGAATTTTTGCGGTTTAAAAATATTATATTGAGAAATCGCTAAATAAACCCAAAAAAATGCAAAAAAGTGAGCCCCACGTTTCAAAAACCATGCGCTAGATAAATTTAAAAAACACTAAATCTAATGCGAAAAGCATTAAAATAATTTTTTTTTTTGAAAATAACATATATTTGGTAGTTACAATAAAAAAAGTAAATGAAGGGGCCATCATCCCATGGCTTAAAAGGGGCAAACTAATGACTTATATACGTGGTACCTGATTCGTTTTTTTTGTTCAAGAATGTTTAAAATTTCCCCAAAACAATTTACCCCCAAAGGAAAATTAAAAAAATTTTTTTTTAAAAAATATATTAAAAAAACTTTAAAAAAAATAAACTTACAAAAAAGGGCGTTTTGGAGACCATCGTAACTTCCCCTGACTTTACATAATACAAAAAATTGATTGAGTTTATTCTAGTTATATATTTTATTTAAATTACAATATGATGATATTATACTTTAAAATGACATTATGATGATTTAAAGTAAAAGTTTTAAAAGGGGATATAATATAAAATTGAGATTATTTAAGGAAAATAACATTGAGCATTTTTGAAAGTATTTAATATGAGTATTTAGTTTGGGGGGAGTAGGTGATTTTTAGAAGATCTTAAATTGATTTTCAGAAAGGTTAATTAATATTTACTGGTAATGAAATTTCCCAAATTTTGGGGCCCTTTATTGCATAGAATTTTTACATTGGTTGGAGGCAGACATCATAAAGGAGCCCCAAAACAGAACTTGCTCAATCGCAGTCATAAGGTGGGGGTGGGACCAAGAGCTGGGGCTCACCTTCAATTAAAATCGTTATTATAATAGGAATTACAGTGGACCCCTGGTTTTGTTATTTTTTTTTTAGAATGCTGTTCAAGTGCCATTCCAAAAAAAAATTTTTTCCCCCCTAAGGAAAATGAAAAGTAGACTAGCCCTTTTTTGACCCCCAAAAAAACACTTATAAAAGCATTTAAAAAAAAAACACTTACAAAAAAGGGGGAGTTTCGAGCAGGATGAACCCCCCGGGGGCCACTGTACTTAACCCCCCCCCAAAAAAAAAAAAAAAAAACAAATGTCAGTCAGAATTATTTTCTTGTATATTTGCTTGATTTTTCAGGCGATCATTTTCCCCGCCAGACTTTTTTCCCCAAACCACGGCTTCCCCAACCCAGCACTAACTGCTGGGAAAGGTTTGCAGGCACTCCCAAAAAGGTTCCATTTTTTAAAGTCCATGAAAAAAAGGTTTTAAATTAAGGGTAGATTAATACTTCATGAATACTGTATTATAATTATAATTTATCTTCATCTTTAAACCCCTTTTTGGGGGGGGGGGCCGTATTTTCCCCTTTTTTTCGAGCGGGGGGTTTGGGGGCCGTACTAGTATGCCCAAATTCAAAGCGGCCTCAAATTAAGCAAAAAAAAAACATCGGAAAAGGGATACAAAAGGAAAAAATGGGTTTTGTGGTCAGTGTCGCAGTAAAAAAAAAACCTGCAGTACACACCCATAATGAAAAAAAAAACGGGCCGTTTTTCTATTAAAAAAAGCCCCTTTTAAATTCGTTTTTTCATGGTATTTATTGATGTATTCTCGTTTTCTTGGTCTCATTTGATGGGGAAGGGAAAGGGTATATTACAGAAATAGAGATGTTTTTTTGATTGGTATGACAATAAAATACCTTGAAATTGAGCTCAAAGTAGCAAAAAAGCCCCATTTTGACGATGTTCAAGGAAAAAAAATCACACCATCCCCCCCAAAACACACCCCAAATTGGGGGTCTTATATTCATCCCCAAAAATGCTCTGATATTATTTATACCTTTTTTTCAATGATGCAGTTTTTTTACTTAACAGTAAATCTTCTTTTTTTTTTGGGGAAAAAAAATTTTAAAATGGAAAGCAAAAGTAATAAAAAAAGGGGGGTGGGGGCGGGGGAAATGAAACAGAGAACATGTTATTTTAATGCCAGGAATGTCTGCCTTGTTTACTCTGGACCCTTTTTAAAATTGGCATCGTTTGAAATTTGTAAAAAATTGGAAAATTGCCTTTTTCTGACCACTATTTTGGGTAGATGAAATTGGAAAAATAGGCAGTTTCTTCTACCCATTAAAAAAAAATGGAGTTCTAAAAAAAATAGCTATTAATTTTAGGAGAAAAAAAGTTTGGGGAATTTTTTGGGGAAAATAGGGCTCGAAGTGGGTGAAATCCCCGATGCATCAGTGTCATAGATACCAAAAACCCCCAAAAAGCATAATTTTTATTTTTCCATCAAATTTCATAATTTTGGTGGCGTTATGATGGAAAAAAATTTTTTATTTTCATAAAAAATTTTTTTTTTTTTTTCCAAAATTTTCGACCCCAGGAATTTTTTCCCCTAAAAAGGCCGGGAGCCCCCAAAGGGTTAAATACTAACCACCATTCATGCAGTGAAAAAATTTTTTTCAGTAAAATACCCCCGGGGACTGGTTAGTAGTGGGAATTTTTTTTCCCCTAAAGCTTTTGATTATATCTTTTTTTTGGGAATTTTTTTTTGGTACAATTTGGTAAGTAAATGTTTTTTTTTGTCACTGGGGCATTAACTCCAGAAACTTTTTAAAGTACCCCACAGGTGTCAAAAAAAAACCTCAGCTACATCCAACTTTGTTTCATTTACCCAGATTAACCCTCCTCTCTCTTCATTTTGCTTGGGGAAAAGACAAAAGAAAAAAAATTTTATTGGCAAGTTTGAAGGTGTTTTTAAAAAATTTATTTTTTTTTTATAGGGATGGAACAAATATATTCCTTAATGAGAATATGCCTGGAACCATTGGTGAAAAAAGTAGATGGGAGTCATAAAAACATATACAGTACTGTTTCTCATATTTTTTTTGATGAATAGTGAGTGTTTTGCACCTTTGGGGGCCCATGATTGTTTTGAAATTTCTACCTCCCCCCCCGCCTGAGGTGAAGTTCCTTTTACACCCCGGTTAAAGGGTCTTTTCTGAGGCTGATGTGTTTAAAAAAAATTTTTCAATTTTACAATAAAAAAGACATTTTTATTAGGAGTGTAAAAAAGGAATTTTGGGAGATGTTGGGGAGTGTTTGGGGAAATTTTGAACCCCAAAAAAGAAGTAATTTTGGTAAAGGGGGCCTAAATGTAAAAAAGGGGAAATGGTTAGAGAGGGTGTGAGGGAAGTTTGGGGTGCCAGGTGTAAAAGATAATGGGGGCCCCTTTTTTAACTTTTTTGAAAGGGGGGTTTTTTTTAAAAGGTAATACATATTTTAAAAAAAAAAAGGGTAAATAAGTATCAAAATATGATATAAGGGGTTTTAAAAAAATTTGTTTGTTGGACTATTTCCCCTTTTTAAAACGTTGGCCGTCTCCCCCCCAAAGGGAGGGGGGGCCCAAAAAGAAAAAAAAATCCTCAAAAAAAAGAAACTTTTTTTTTTCAACACTTTCATCTCACTCATACATAATCACTGTCTTTGCAGGGGGTCAGTCGACAGTTTAGAAGTCCCTCAAATCCAAAACCCCCAAAAACCCCCCCCTTTTAAAATGCAGGCATTGTATTTCTTTCCGGGGGTCAAGTCCGGCAACCCGGGTTTTTCCCCGAATCCCTTCACAAAATATTCCCTTTTCTCACCTCCAACAGCTCGTCAGATCCCAAAACCAATTTTCTCCATTCCCCTATCTAACACACTATTTGCTTTCTGGAAGGGGAAGCCCTCCCCAAAAACCCCCCTTTTTCCCCCCCCCTTCCCTTTTTGGACAACCCCTCCCCGCCTTCCTTCCCCCTTTTTGTTTATGCTCTCCCCAAAAAACTCTTTAATCCCCCCTTTTCTAAATGACCAAACCACCCAACAACCCCCCTTCAGCCCCCGCTAATACTTTTAGTAACTCCACCTTCTCTAATTTCCCCCACTCTGAATTCTCTGATAATATTTACACCCCCCATTGCCCAGACAGCATTTTCCCCCGACTCCAGCCGCTTCCGTGAGCATTTTTTAAAAGCTTACACCCCTTTTAAGAGTGTTGGGCCACCATACTATGTTTAAAGATAAAAAAACTGATGGGAACCAGGATGGTGCATTTTTAAGGGGCCACATATATATCAGATCATTATTTATTTATGTAAAAAAGGGACATGGGGAAAAAAAGAATGGAATCAGCAAAAAGAGAGGTGAAGGGGTTTTTTAAACCTTTAAAAGGGGGAGGAGTTAGGGTAGATATAAACAACTATTGGAAGAAAGATGGGCTAGTGAAGTATAGGCCATGAGGTTGAAGAGGTATGGGGGTTTTTAAAAATATGTTATTTTCCCGGGAAATTTGTGGTTACAGGAAAGTGGGTGCAGGAGGGAAGAAGAGCATTTGGTGGAATGATGAGGTAAAGAAAATTAGAAAAAGTTATCATAGGGGTTTTTTTCAAAGTAGAAGTGATACAAGGGGGGAGGAGTATATGGAGAAAGAAAGGTTAAGAGAGTGGTGAAGGAATATAAAGGAAGCAATAAAATTTGGGTAAATGCTAAAAAAAAATTTTGTTGAGAATAAAAAAAAGTTTTGGAGTGAGATTAATAAGTTGAGAAAGAAAAAGGGGAAAAATTTGGATTTAAATTTAAAAAAGGGGGAAAAGAAAGTTATTAGATAGAGAGTCAGGGGTATATTTTAAGATGGAAATATTTTGAGGAACTGTTTAATGTTGATGGAGACAGGGAAGCTGTGATTTCATGCAATGGGAAAGGTATAATATCTTGTAGGAGTAGGAAAGCCAGTTTTTGAGTAGGGGGGGGGGACATGAGGCAGTGGAAAAGAAAGGGGAAAAAGCTGGGTTTAAAGGGGGGAAAAAACAGAAATTTAAAAGCAGGTAGGGATATAGTTTTAAAATGGTTGGTGCTTTTTTTTAAAATAAATGTAGGGAAAGGGGGGAAGGTACCTAGGGATTGACAGAGAGCATACATAGTTCCTTTGTATAAAGGCAAAGGGGAAAAAAAGAGTGTAAAATTTATAGGCGAATAACCTGTTAGTATCCCCGGGAAATGTATGGGGGGAATTATCATTAAAAAAATTAAGATTAAGGCAGAGAGCAAGATCACAGATGAATAAGGAGGCTTTGGGAAAGGGGTGGGGGTTTTAGACCAAGTGTTTACAGTGAAACATACAGGTGAACAGTATTTAGATAAGGGAAAAAAAATTTTTGTTAAATTTGGGTTTGGGAAAAAGGGTATGATAGTGGGGGCAGTGTGGCAGATGTATTGGTTACTGAAAGAAGTGAAGAGTGTTTATGAGGATAGTGAGGCTCAGGTTAAAAATTATGTAGGAGAGAGGGAGATCTTTTTCCCAGAAAAAAATAGGCCTTGAGGGGATTGGGGTTCACCATGGTTGTTCAATATATTTTATAGATGGGGTTGTAAAAAGAAGTGTTGGGTGTTGACAAGAGGTGTGGGTTAAAAAAAAAAGGAATTTTCCACAAAGTGGTATTTCCCCCAAAATTGTTTTTTGCTGAGGACATTTTTGTTTTTTTGGGGGATTCTGAAAAGTTGTAGAGGTTGGTGGGGGAATTTGGTAGGGTATGTAAAATAAAAAAAAAAAGTGAACAAAAAGGGAAAAGTAAGGTAAAGGGGATAAAAAAAAAATTAGGTAAAAAAGGGGTTGGATATCATATTGGGGGGGGAGGGAGTATGGGGGAAATGAATGTATTTAGATTTTTGGGGGAAATGGACTTGTCAGCAGATGGGTCTATGAAAGAGGTGGAATCGTAAAAATTTTGGGGGGGGGAAAAAGGGGGAGTGGTGAACTGATAAATTTTTGGAGACAAAAAAAATTATCCATGGAAGCAAAGAGGGGGGAAAAAATTAAGTATAGTTATACCAATGCTCTTATAGGGTTGAAACATGGGTGGTGAATGTTGCAACAAGGGGGGGAAAAGGGGGGGGGGCAGTGGAAAATTTTAGGGGCAATGTGTGGTGTGAATAGTGCAAAGAATCCCATTTTTGGGAAAAATTTTTAGAAGGTGTGGGCTTTTTAAAGTTTATCCAGAGGACTGAGGAGGGTTTTTTGAGGTGGTTCAGACATTTGAAGGTGAACAAAAAAGAAAAAAACTTGGAAACATAAAAACTGTAGTGGAAGGAAAAGGGGGGGGGAGGGGGTCAGCCTAGGAAAGGTTGGAGGGAGGGTAAAAAGGGGGTTTTTTTGCAAGGGGGGTTTTTGGGGGTTTCCCGCAAGTGTGTTTTTATTTTAGTTAGGAGCGACTGGAGGCAAATGATTTTTTTGATTTAAAAGGGGCTGTTGACATTGATGGAGTGGGGTAATGAAAGTGTTTCCTCTTTTTTCGGGTCCCTCCTGCCATTGTGGAAAATGGCTGATGTGTTAAAAAAAAAAAAAATACAGTAGGACCCCCATATCTGCAGAGAATACGTTCCCAAAAGGGGGTGCTGTGGGGGCAGAAACAAAGACCCCAAAACCCCCCCTATTAGTCTTATACATAACTTATTATAAAAAAATTTAAATTTTTTAAAAAATTTTTCACAATAAGTGGAGAATTATCACTTTTCACTGATGGGAAGCACTTCATGGTTTCTCTTAGGCTTTGAAGAACTGCCCCCCCTTTTTTTCTTTTTTACTTTGGGGGGTTTCTATCAAAATTAGGAGGTATTTTTTTTGGGGGGCAGTAAACCATTTGGAAAACTGAAACCCCCGGGTCCCAATCAGTGGATATGGGGGGGGTTTTTCTGTAGTAAAATATTTTTACATTCAGTGGATGTTTGACCCCCCCCTCTGGGGGGCTGGGGTAACTTTCTGTTTTGCCCTTATATGTTAATCCACCCATAAACCCGAAACCCCCCCTTTTAAAAAAAAGGGTAAAAAAATTTTTTTTTCAATGTCATATGTAAGACTTGCTTGGGGAAAAAAGGGATTAAAAAAGTTTTTCCACTAGCCCGAATTTTTTAACATTTTTTTTTTCGTTATCGACAAATAATATTTGAAGAAGAGTAGCAACCATTAACCCTTTGGGGGGGGGGCAGGCCTTCTCGGAAACATGTTCTAAGGGTTTGAAAATTTTTTTTAAAAAAAAAAAAAAAAAAAATTTTTTTTGAAATGATAAAAGAATCTTTTTTTCCCCCCATAACGCCACCAAAATTTAAAATTTTATCCCCCAAAATAACGGAATTATGCTTCCCGCGAAGTTAACTTTCGATGACATTTCGCATCGGCGATTTCGCCCACTTTGAGCTCTATTTTCGGCAAATTCCAATGTTTCAGTCTACAAAATTATAGCTATTTCCTTTTTAAATCCCTTTCTTCTATCGATTAGTACAAGAAACCGCCTATTTACCAATTTCAACTACCCAAAATAGTGGTCAAAAAAGGCAATTTTTCCCAAATTTTACACAAAATTTCAAGCATTTACATTTTCCAAAAAAGGGTCCAGGTAAACAAAGGGAGACATTCCTGGCACTAAAATAACATTTTGTTCATTAGTCACGTCTCCCGGCCCCCCTTACATTACTTTTTCTTTTCATTTTGAATTTTTTTTCTCACAAAAAATAGAAGATTTACTTTATGTATACAACTGCATCATTGTAAAAAAGGAAAAATAATATCAAAAGCACTTGTGCATGAATATTAGAAATCGGTTAAGTGTAAAATTTGGGGGCCCTGGTTGATTTGTTTACTCTTGAACATCGTCAAAAAAACAAACATTTTTAAACTACTTTAGCTCAATTTCAAGGTACTTGTCATTGTCAAAAAATCAAAAAACATCTCTATTTTTTAATATATCTTCCAGTCTATCAAAAGACCAAGGGAAAACCAAAA
>WNWK01025844.1:0-28085 GCA_009830355.1 Cherax destructor
AGAAAAGTGGTAGAGCACTTAGAAAGGAATGAGCATATTAATGACAATCAGCACTGCTGGTTTCAGGGACGGGAAATCCTGTCACAAACCTACTGGAGTTCTATGACAGGGTGACAGCAGTAAGACGAGAGAGAGAGAGGGTGGGTAGATTGTGTTTTAGTGGACTGTAAGAAGGCGTTTGACACAGCTCCACACAAGAGATTAGTGCAAAAGCTGGAGGACCAGGCAGGAATAACAGGGAAGGCACTGCAATGGATCAGGGAATACCTTTCGGGAAGACAACGGCGAGTCATGGTACTTGGCGAGGTGTCAGAGTGGGCGCCTGTAACAAGCAGGGTTATAAATGGGTCAGTCCTAGGACCAGTGAGAGGCCTGGTCTCAGACCAAGCCGCGGAGGCATTGACCCCCGAAAACCTCTCCAAGTATCTCCTGGTGCTGTTTCTGGTATTTGTGAGCATGACGGAAGGAATAGACTCTGAAGTGTCCCTGTTTGCAGATGATGTGAAGCTGGTGGGAATAATTCAATCGGACGAGGACCAGGCGGAACTACAAAGGGATCTGGACAGGCTGCAAGCTGGTACAGAAACTGGATCCTGGAGTTCAACCCCACCAAGTGCAAAGTCATGAATATTGGGGAATTACAAAGAAGACCGCAGATGGAGTACAGTCTAGGGGGCCAGAGACTACAAACCTCACTCAAGAAAATGGATCTTGGGGTGGATATAACATCGGGCACATCTCCTGAGGCGTATATTATCCAAATAACTGCTGCAGCATACGGGCGCTTGGCTAACCTGAGATTAGCATTTATTCATCTGAGTAAGGAGACATTCCCGACATTGTACACCGTGTACGTCAGGCCAATATTGGAGTATGCAGCACAAGTATGGACCCACATCTAGTCAAACACGTCACAAAATTGGAGAAAGTGCAAAAATTTGCAACAACTTTAGTCCCGGAACTGACTTATGAGAAGAGATTAAGGTAACTCAACCTGAAGACACTAGAGGATAGGAAGGATAAGGAGGACATGAAAACGACGTATAAAATACCGAGAGGAATTGACAAAGTGGAAAAAGCTCGAATGTTTCAGAAATGGGATACAGGAACAAGGGGCCAACATTCGAAGCTGAAAACCCATATGAGTCATAGGGATGTTAGGAAGTATTTCTTTAGCCTTAGAGTTATCAGGAAGTGAAATAAACTGGAGAGTGAAGTAGTGGAAGCAAAATCTATACAAAGTTTTAAGAAGAGGTATGATAAAGCTCATGGAGCAGGGAGAAAGTGACTTAGTATCGACCAGTGAAAAGGCGGCGCCAGGAGCTATGACTCGACCCCTGCAACCACATATAGGTGAGTTCATATAGGTGAGTACACACACACGCACACACACACACACACACACACTCACCCACGAACACATTCACGCACATATACACACACAGTAGCCAGGATAAGGGTCCAAGAAGATGAGGTAAACAGACTGAAGTGGGTTGCAGGGGTACTGACCAGAGAACACACAGTATCTGAAGCTGGTGCACCCCTCCTGAACGAGGGGCCCAACGTTAAGGCCCTATCAGCCTACCAAGCAGGGCCAAGGAGTGAAGAGGGAGAGCAGCTGGGTTCAGGTGGAGAAGGGGATAGGTCAAATGCAGAAGCACGACCATGCCACCAAGAACTACAGAAAAAATTAAGGGAGAAAATGGCCATGTACAGACCGGATCCAGAGTCACAAAGAGAAAGGCAATGGGAGGAAAGGGCGAAGTCAGTGTTTATTCATGGGCTCCAGGAGAGCGAGGGAAGGACACACACTGAAAGACGGCAGGTAGAAAGAAAGGAGATTGAGAACATCATCCAAGAAATAGGTGAAGAGGACATGCCTGAGACTGTAAATTTTCAGAGCATGGGGGAGTACGTGAAGGGGAGAAAACGACCAATCAAGCTAATTTTCAGGACAGAAAGAGTGCGAAACAGGATCCTCCAAGAGAAACCACGGTTGAAGGAATCGGAAGAATAGAAAAGGGTGTTCCTAGACCAAGAAAGAACAAAAACAGAACGACAACAGCTGAAGGACAGGATACAAAAGCGAAGGGAGCTAGGAAGAGAGACAAGGACAGAATCAGCAGAGGACAACCAGATCATGGCAGAGCAACAAGAGCAAGCGCACACTGAACCATCCCCAGAACCCCACAACCAATCACGCTATTCCAACACAAACCACAATCCCCCACCCAACACTCCACTATAGAATCCCACAGTACACTGCCAGGCCCCCAAATACACAGTGTTGGAGAGGAAACTGAAGGTATGGTACACCAACGCTGACAGAATAACAAATAAGTGGGGGGAGTTGCACGAAAGAGTCAAAGAGGCATCACCGGACATCATAGCTCTCACAGAAACCAAGCTCACAGGTATGATAACAGATGCCATCTTTCCAACGGGATATCAGATCCTGAGGAAAAACAGAGGGAGAAGAGGGGGTGGAGGAGTGGCACTGCTGATCAAAAACCAATGGGATTTTGATGAGCTGGAGAGAGGAGACAGAGGAGAGGCAGGAGATTACATAGTAGGAACGCTTCAGTCTGGAGGTCCCACAGAACAGCAGGAGGCCAAGGCAAGGGTATGATGAAAGTAATAGAGCAATGGTTGACACACTGGTTGAAGAGGCCAGAAGGGCTCATGCGAGCAGAGCGAAGCTACTGATCATGGGTGACTTTAACCACCCAAGAAACGTGGAGGACTAAGATGATGGAGGTGGTACTGGAAAACTTCATGCACCAACACGTAAGGAACACTACGAGAGAGAGAAGAAAGGATGAACCAGCGAGACTGGACCTAATATTCACCTTGAGTAGTGCAGATATTGAGGAAATGACATATGAAAGATCCCTTGGGGCCAGCGATCATGTGGTTTTAAGCTTCGAATACACAGTAGAGTTACAAGTGGAGGGGGAAGCAGGAAGGGCTGGATGAATGAAGCCAAACTAAAAGAAAGAGGACTATGTGGGCATGAAGAATTTTCTGAATGGGGATCAGTGGGGCAGAGAACTGGCAGGGAAGTCAGTAAACGAGATGATGGAATATGTGACAACAATATACAAGGAGGCTGAGGAGAGGTTTGTTCCCAAGGGTAACAGGAATAATGAAAAAGCCAGGATGAGCCCGTGGTTCACCCAAAGGTGCAGGGAGGCCAAAACCAAGTGTGTTAGGGAATGGAAGATCTATAGAAGGCAAAAGACCCAGGAGAATAAGGAGAGCAGTCGAAGAGCCAGAAATGAATATGCACAGATAAGAAGGGAGGCCCAACGATAATATGAAAATGATAGCAGCGAAAGCCAAATCTGACCCAAAGCTGTTGTACAGCCACATAAGGAGGAAAACAACAGTCAAGGACCAGGTGATCAGGCTAAGGAAGGAAGGAGGAGAGATCACAAGAAACGACCATGAAGTATGTTAGGAATTCATCATGAGATTCAAAGAAGTGTTCACAGAGGAGACAGAAGGGCCTCTAGAAAGATGGAGAGGAGGGGATACACCAAGTGCTAGACATAATACATGCAACCGAGGAAGAAGTGAAGAATCTGCTGAGTGAGTTAGATACCTCAAAGGCGATGGGGCCGGACAACATCTCTCCATGGGTTATGAGAGAGGGAGCAGAGGCACTATGTGTACCTCTAACAACAATATTCAACACATCTATCGAAACAGGGAGATTGCCTGATATATGGAAGACAGCAAATGTAGTCTCAATTTTTAAAAAAGGAGACAGACATGAGGCACTAAACTACAGAACAGTGTCACTGACATGTATAGTATGCAAAGTCATGGAGAAGATTATCAGGAGAAGAGTGGTGGAACACCTAGAAAGGAATGAGCTTATCAATGACGGCCAACACGGTTTCGGGGATAAGAAATCCTGTGTCACAAACCTTCTGGAGTTCAATGACAGGGTGACAGCATTAAAACATGAGAGAGAGGGGTGGGTAGATTGCATTTTCTTGGACTGTAAGAAGGCGTTTGACTCAGTTCCACACAAGAGATTAGTGCAAAAGCTGCAGGACCAGGCAGGGATAACAGGGAAGGCACTCCAATGGATTAGGGAATGCCTGTCAGGAAGACAGGAGGGAGTCATGGTACGTGGCGAGGTGTCAGAGTGAGCGCCAGTGACGAGTGGGGTTCCACAGGGTTAGTCCTAGGACCGGTGCTGTTCTGGAATTTGTGAACGACGTGACGGAAGGAATAGGCTCCGAAGTGTACCTGTTTGCAGATGATGAAGTTGATGAGAAAATTAAATCGGACAAGGACCAGGCAGAACTACAAAGGGATCTGGACAGGCTGCAAGCCTGGTCCAGCAATTGGCTCCTGGAGTTCAACCCCACCAAGTGCAAAGTCATGAAGATTGGGGAAGGGAATAACTGTTGCAGCATATGGGCGCCTAGCAAACCTAAGAACAGCATTCCGACATCTTAATAAAGAATCGTTCAGACCCTGTACACTGTGTACGTTAGGCCCATACTGGAGCATGCAGCACCAGTTTGGAACCCACACCTAGCCAAGCACGTAAAGAAGCTAGAGAAAGTGCAAAGGTTTGCAACAAGACTAGTCCCGGAGCTAAGGGTATGTCCTACGAGGAGAGGTTAAGGGAAATCGACCTGACGACACTGGAGGACAGGAGAGATAGGGGGGACATGATAACGACATATAAGATACTGAGAGGAATTGACAAGGTGGACAGAGACAGAATGTTCCAGAGATGGGACACAGCAACAAGGGGACACAGTTGGAAGTTGAAGACTCAGATGAATCACAGAGATGTTAGGAAGTATTTCTTCAGTCACAGAGTGGTCGGGAAGTGGAATAGTTTGAGAAGCGATGTAGTGGAGGCAGGATCCATACATAGCTAAGAGGTATGATAAAGCTCATGGCGCAGGGAGAGTGACCCAGTAGCGGCCACTGAAGAGGCGGGGCCAGGAGCTATGACTCGACCCCTGAAACCACAACTAGGTGAGTACTCTACTCCTCCACTCCTCTTCATCTTTCTCTCCTTCTCTCCCTCTTGCTTAACCACCAGTTCCTCTCCCCTCTTTCTTTGTACGCCCTAATCTCTCCTACCACTGTCCCCTCCCACTTCATATCCTTCTCCTTCCTCACTCCCACTTCTCACTCCCACTTCATATTCCCTCACCTCTCTCCCTACCTCCCTCCCCCTTTCCTCCCTACAACAAACACCCATCTTCACACACACACTCACTCACTCTGAGAATACATAAGCTTCGACCTGTGGTAAAATACAGCTTTTTTTTTTTTTGTATGAAAAAAAATAAGTTACCCAAAAGGCCGGAGAACCAGGGTCTGGCAGGTTGAACCAGGGAGGTAAGAACCTGGGAAGGAAGATTGGGAGGAAGAGCTCACAAAAAGGGAGGAAGAGTGGGGAAGGAAGTTTGAAGAGCTTGGCAAGAAAATGGAGGAGAGGATAGCTGAAGAGAGCAGGAAGTGGGGGCTACAAGCCATAGCAGCAGAAGCTAAGATACAGTGCTTAGAAGAGGAACTAAACAATCTGAAACAGCTTAAAGAGAAAAATGACAGTACAGACAGGACATCAGGAAGTTCTCTTTCAGTCACAGACCAGCTAACTGTAGGGAGAAAAGGAGCTAGACCGTATGTGAAGGCCCTATCAGACCCATGTGGGGCCCAGAAAAAGACGAGAAGCACACTAAGAACAAATGAGAGGTCTGAAGACAATGAAGGAGTTATGCCATATGCAGAGACTCACAGACAACTGCAGTGGCCAGGAACAGCTGAGCAGGAAAGACAGTCCACTGAGCATAGGGGCTTAAGCCAGGGCAGAAATTGAAGGCAGGAACGTTTCAATGGAAGGAACAACACCTCACAGGATACAATGGGAGACACAGTGGGAGGATGAAAGGGAGAGGTGAGTTTTTGTCTACAGGCTCCAGGAAGTCGAAGGGGGAACCTACGGTGAAAGAAAGCAGGAGAAAAAAACGATTGAAGGTATCATGAAAGCAATAGGTGAGGGTAACATGACCCAGGTGACAAATTTTCGGAGAATTTGGTGGTTTGCAAGTGGAAGAAAACGGTTTGTAAAGTAATTTTCAAGGAGAATCAGCTCGAACCAGAATCCTGGGAGAAAGCACGACTGACGGGCAAACGGGTACCGGAGAGAGTACCTCGATCGAGACAGAACACATGAGGCATGAAAGAATCAATGAGAATCTCCAGATATCATAGCAGTCACAGAAAGAAACTCACTGAGACAATAACAGACGCAATCTTCCCACCGGGATCTCAGATCCTGAGGAAAGATAGAAGGATCAGAGGAGAGGAGGGGTTGCACTGCTCATAAAAAACCGATAAGGATTTGAGGAAATGGAAGGCATGGACAAGATTGGAGAAAGGGATAACTTACTAGGTACAATTCAGTCTGGGGAACGTAAGGTAGTCATTGCAGTGATGTATAATCCACCACAGAACTGCAGAAGGCCAAGAGAGGAACACAAAGAGAAAAACTGAGTAACGGTGGATGCACTGGCTGAAGTGGCAAGAAAAGCTCACTTGATGGATCAAAGTACTGGTTATGGTGATTTCAACCACAAGGAGATCGATTGGGAAAACCTGGAGCCACATGGGGTCCCAAAACATGGAGAGCCAAGATGATGGATGTGGTACTGGAAACCTCATGCCAACATGTCAGGGACACTACCAGAGAGAGAGAGGGGAGGATGAACCAGAGAGACTGGACCTCGGCTCACCCTGAGCAGTTCAGACATTGATGAAATCACATATGAGGACACCTTGGAGCTAGTGATCACGTGGTTCTGAGCTTTGAATACATAGTAGAGTTACAAGTGGAGAGGTAACAGGAGTTGATTAGGAAAAGCCAAACTATAAAAGGGGGAATACACGGTATGAAGAACTTCCTGAAGGAGGTTCAGTGGGACAGAGAATTGGTAGGAAAGTCATCGTGCCTTGTGGCCTTAACAATTTCCCTCCCAAAGAAGTCTCCCTTGTTCCCTATCTAAGTTTGGAGGACGGTAAATCACGCCTAAAATAAATTTTTGCACACCCTTCTGAAAATTCTATCCAGACAGACTCTGTTTGTACTATTTCAGACTTTATACCGTTTTTATGCAACAATTTAAATGATCATGGACATAGAGTGCCACCCACCCCCTTCCCGATACTTCTGTCTTCTTGAAACAATTTAAAACCCTGAATGTGACATTCGGCAGGCATGTCTCGATTTTTCATATTAAACCATGTCTCAGTTATTGCAAAAACATCAATATTACCTGCACTTGCAACTAATCTCAATTCGTCCATCTTATTTCTCGCACTACGACTATTAGTATAAAAATATTCAGAAAACCTCCCTTCTCTTTACTCTTCTTGTTCCTGTTCAGTAGAAAAGTCTTATTAACCTTAAGTTGCCTATGACGTAAATTTATTACATCTAGGAAAATACAGTCCCCTTTTAGGCTGATTAGTATTTAGAGATAACAGGTCCAAGCCCCTGGTATGCATTATTTGTTAGATAAACGTACATACGTGCAACTAATGACATTCTAGTTTAGCAACGTTTCCTCCCCAGGAGCTCTGTCTAGCTATTACAGCTTGACAAAGTTTGCAGAGGGACCCTTTGCGACAATTAAATGCACATTAGTTGCAAATGTTCCCTTTTATCTAACATATTGTCGTAATTTTACCTTTATTATTATGCAGTCTTACTGGCTTGTGTGCAGGGCATTGTGGAAACAGCGAAGGCCAGTAGTAACAGTTCCAGTGTTTTACCACTGAGCTACGAGATATTCTATAGGAAGACTCGAAAAAAAAATCCATCAATTGCCAACATACGTGTCTCTTCCATGCACCATTAGCTTTCGCAGTGGTGTTACTGAACAATAAACAAAGTGAAATTTATTGTAAAAATAGATAAAATGTATAACATACATTCATATAATAAACAGAAAAAACTGGAAGCAACTGGGGAAAAAAAATACAGGAACTTCCTTCACGAATGTTGTAATGTAAGGATCACTGTCACGTCTAACATTCATGTCTCCTTAAGCATTAATCAGATTTCACTCATTAATCTCTATTACAATTTTAAAACCAGGAGAATATTTTTATCTAAGAGCTTCAGGCAGTTTAAAGGTTTAGGGAGATAAATGAAACTGACGAGGCAAGAAAGAAGGACATAAACCAGAAGACAGAAGGAAGAATAGCAAACTGTAGTCGTGATGGAAGTAATGGAAGCAGTAATGAGACAAACAATATCTGTGAGTTTTAAGTAGGAATATTTGTAGAGGAAGAGACAGACAACAGTGGATGTTGTTTATGAGCTTGGGAAGATGAAATTTAGTTATAGAAGAAAATCGAATCTGAGAGGAAGACCTGATGAAATTTAGTTATGAAAGAAAATCGAATCGGAGGAAGACCTGGGAAGTCGACGCACCTATATCAAGGCAGACAGGACGGTGGGGGAAAAAAAAAGGGGTTGGAAGAGAGTCATGGGTAAGGAAGACGGCTGTTTTGGGAATTGAATAGCGATTACACCTGCTATTTTAAATGGGGGATCAGTTGTGAAAAAGAACTCGGATAAGTCCCCAGATTCACTGCCAACGGGCCCAATTTCACAAGAAATACAAAAAAAAATAAGCTTACCAAGGAAACAGTAAAAGACAAAGGTACCAAATGGGGTGTGATACGCAAATGTAGGTGGAATCACAAAATGAGAGGTCATAATAAAAAGAATCCCTGTATCACAGACATTGTATCTGCCCGATTGTATCTGTCACAGACATTGTATCTGCCCAAACTTTTATCTGTTCCAAAACAACACTCTCGAGAATAAAAAAAATGTAATTCCCCCAGAGGTTTAATAAATTTAAAAAAACGAGTAAAAAAAAGAGGAGAAGATGTAGCACAAATTATGAAGTCCTGAAATGTTGAGAAATTATGGAACCGGGAAACTGGGTATTTCAATATAATAAATTTGACTGGAAAAAAAATAAATAGCAGAGGTGATCTATAACCCAACACCAAATAACAGACAGTCGGGGAGGATATGATCAGAATAACGGGGCCAATGATATACATACTTAAGATGGGGGGAAAGAGAACAAGAAAAAATAGGAAATATAAACCCTTTAAAATAGTTTAAAGGGTTTAAAATAAATTTTGTGGACTAGAAATCTGGTGAGTAGGAATTATGGAAACAGAAATTACAAATTTTCATGTGACATTTGAAGTAAACAAGATGTGATGTGTCAGTAAAACTTTGTTTTGGTTTTTAAAACCAAAATGATTATGACATTCTTAAATAACTCAACGTGAGCGACTCTTACCACGCCAATTATTAAGTTTCTTTCCCCGGGGAAAAATAATTTGGGAAAAAAGGGGGGGAAAATGAAGCAAAAAAACGGGAAACCGGAAGCAATGATGTAAAAGCCATGAAATTTTCAGACCATACCTGCATCAATGACATGCTACTATATTGAAAGCCACTTTATGCTGAGAAATTTCCCCGGGGAAATTAGGTCATTATATATATATATATATTATAAAATATATATTTTATATATTTTATATATATATTAAACACGATTCAGGGGCCCCAAACCCAAAACCCCAATTTTGCAATACGCAGTGCTTTACCGACCGTACCACACTGGTCGGAAGCACTGCATTTATATCAAAATTCATCTTCCGTCCCAAGATCAGTTTTGAATATTTCGCCTGCTTTTGCGAATTCCTAGCATATATATATATATATATATATATATATATATATATATTTTTATATATATATATATATATATATATATATATATATATATATATATATATATATATATATATATATATATTGTGTGTGTGTGTGACGGGAGGTGTAGTTTTCCCCTTTAGCCTTCATGTTATGTTTTGTTTCATATTTCCCTTTGATAATGTGGGGTAGTCAAAAAGGCGCTTGGAATTCCTCTTTTTTTTCATAGTGGTTTTCTTGCATATTTTGATATCACCTTTTTAAACTTGTCTTTTTGCATATATATATATATATATATATATATATATATATTTTATATATATATATATATATATATATATATATATATACAAGACAAACACTCTGCAATCTTGCAAGGGCACCAGGGGGGAATGGGGTAAGTTTTAGAGTATGGTAGTACGGTGGCACCAACCAATCTCTGTCTGAGAAGGCCAGCCGGGGGGGGCCCAAACCCCACACCGGGGCCCCCCCCCCCATATGGGGTCGGGGGGGGTAAAGGCCCCCCAGTTAGCAGATCCCCAAGGTAAAATAACTAGAAGTTAAAGCCAGCCCCAAACTTCTAACCCCCGGGAAACAGGTTATTTACGCCCGTTATTTTTCAATAGTAATGAAATAGGGGGGAAAAAATATCTCATTGTATCAACCGGTGTCGCCCGAACCTTCCCGAATATTCAGGAAATAAATCTCAGTGTCAGTTAACATGGCTGTGTGAATTCTCCCATTCAGGTTTTTTTTCTTATAATAACAAGGCTATTCTTAAAAATTTTTAACACCATTTCCATCATTATTATCAACCATCATCCCTAATATCAATTTTTATTATCTTATAATATTACTAACAACCTAATTCAGTAAACCACTAAACTAGTTGCAATCATCATGTTGCAGTCACCTATGTGCCCCATACCTTGTCCCTCTGTACCTGAACCCCAGTTAGAACCTCAATAGGTCTCTCTCATTTTTTGGGCCTTTCCCCCCCGATGATGGCCCATGTGCCCCCCTACCTAAACGAACCCCCATGACTACTTCCGTACTACTAGATGATGGCCCATGTGCGCCCATCCTAAACGAACCCCCATGACTACTTCCTTACTACTAATGTTAGGTTAATTTGGTTTCCCGGGTTTACCTGTCGACCCGTGTATGAGGGTGGGAAAAGGGGGGGTATTTTTCTTTTTTAACAAGCAAGATTTCTGGTACCTATGCTTCTTCTACTTTCACCCAGGTAACACTGCATTTTCATGAAACCTTTTTATATACAAACCCCTCGGGGGTTTCTTATTTTTTTTACTAGTTCCTGTTCTTGTTTATTTCCCATCACCATGGGGAAATGGAACTGAATTCTTCCCCCTTAGTGCGTTTTGAAGGGGCCAAAATGCCGGGGGGAAAAAAGGGGGAAAAAACCCCCAAAAAAAAAAACATTCTTTTTTTCCCTTGGAATTCCTTTTGGTGGGGGTGGCCAGTTTTTAAAAAAAAAAAAAAAAAAAAAAATATATATATATATATATATATATATATATATATATATATATATATATATATATATATATATATATATATTGGTTTGTAAAAACTGTTAGTAGACTTGGGGTTTACATGTTTTGAGGGCAGATATATCAGATCACTTTTTATTTTTTAGCTAAGTGGGAGTAAAAGGGAGATGGGTTTAAAGGGGAAAAAAAAAAATAAGTAAGAGCGAGGTGAAGGTTTATAAACTAAAAGAGGGGGGCAGTTAAATTTAAAATATAAACAACTAATTGGGGGATAGATGGGCTAGCGGGGGGTAGGCAAGGGGGGAAAATGTATGGGGTAGATATAAAAATTTTTAGTGTTCAGCAGAAGTTTGTGGTTACAGGCAGTGGGTGCGGAGGGAAAGGAGCGGGTTTGGGGGAATGATGATGAAAAAGTAGTAAGGAGAAAAAGTTAGCATATGAGAGGTTTTTTCAAATGAAGTGATGCAAGGAGGGAAGAGGTATATGGAGAGAAAAGAGAGGTTAAAAAAGTGGGGGAACAATTTAAAAAGAGAGCAGATGGAAGTGGGTGAGATTTATCAGCAAATTTTTTTGAAAAAAAAGAAAAGTTTTGGGGAAAGAATTAATAAAAGGAAGCCCAAAAACAAATGGATTTGACAGTTAAAAATAGGAGAGGAGAGTTATTAAATGGAAGTTAAGGTATCGGGAAGATGGAGAGAATATTTTGAGGATTTGTTAAATGTTGATGAAGACGGGAAGCTGTGATTTCTGTGTACAAGGAGGAATAACACCCCAAGTGGGGAAAGAGCCAGTTGTGGGGGTGGGGAAGTTGTGAGGCAGTGGGTAGAATAAAAGGGGGGGTAAGGCAGCTGGGATTGTTTGGGATAAAGATAGAAATTTTTAAAAGCAGGTGGGGATAAAATTTTTGGGGGGTGATTGGTGCTATTATTTAATAAATGTATGGAAGGGGGTAAGGTACCTAGGGATTGGAAGAGAGCGTGTATTGTTCCTTTGTATAAAGGAAAAGGGGGGAAAAAGGGAAAAGTGAAAAAAATTTTAGGGGAATAAGTCTGTTGAGTGTACCTGGAAAAGTGTAGGGAAGGTTATTATTGAAAGAATTAAGAGTAAAAAAAAAGCAGGATAGCAGATGAAAAAGGGGGCTTTGGGAAAAGGGTGGGGGTGTGAGACCAAGTGTTTACAGTGAAACATATAGGTGAACAGTTTTTGGGAATAAGGGTAAAAATGTTTTTGTTGCTTTTATGGATTTGGAAAAGGCGATGAAAAAGGGGTAAATGGGGGGCAATGTGGCAGATGTTGCAGGTGTTAATGGAAAGGGGAAAGGGGTTCAAAAAAGCAATAAATTTTTTTGAGGATAGTGAGGCCCCGGGTTAGGGGTGAGGGGGGGAAAGGGGGGATTTTTCCAAAATGGGTTTGACAAGGAGGGGGTTTCCCCCTTGGTTGTTCAATATATTTATATATGGGGTTGTAAGAAAGTGAATGCGAGGGTCGGAAAGAGGTGTTGGGCTAAAAGAAAAAAAGGTACAAAGTTGGAGTTGTCACAGTTGTTTTTGCTGATGACACTGTCTTTGGGAGATTCTGAAGAGAAGTTGCAGAGGTTGGTGGATGAATTTGGTAGGGTGTGTAAAAAAAAAAGGAAAGTGAATATGGGAAAAGAGTAAGGTGATGGGGATAACAAAAAAATTGACAAAAGTTTGGTTTTATCAGATTGGAGGAGAGAGTATGGAGGAGGGAATGTATTCAGATATTTTGGGGGTGGACATTCGGGGGTGGGTCTATGAAGGATGAAATTTAATCATAGAATTGATGAGGGCAAAAGGGTGAGTGGAGCACTTAGGGCTGTGGAGACAAAGCCCTTTTTGGAAGTAAAAAAGGGGAAAGTATGAAGTATAGTTATACCCAAAGCTCTTATATGGGTGTGAACATGGGTGATGAATGTTGCAACAGAAGGCTGGAGGCCAGTGGAGATGTCATGTCTGGGAAGGTGGGGTGAATAAATGCAGAAAAATTCGGTTTGGAAATTAGGAGGAGGTGCGGGGTTACCAAAACGGTTTTCCAGAGAGCTGAGGGGGGGTTTTTTAGGTGGTTTTTGGGCATGTGAAATGGAACAGGCAGAGTGACTTCGGGGGGTATAAATTGTAGTGGAGGGGAAAGGGGGGGTAAGGGGGGGCCTAGGAAAGGTTTTGGGGGGAGGGGTAAAGGAAGTTTTTGTGCGAGGGGGTTGGACTTCCAGCAAGTGTGACGTATTTGATAGGAGTGAATGGAGGCATATGGTTTTTTAAATTTTTGACGTGCTTTTGGGGGTTTGAGCAAAAGTAAAATTTTTTGTTGGGTTCAGGGAAAACCCGGGAGGCCCGGGCTTGAGTTCTGGAGATGGGAAGTACAATTCCCGGGACTCTGAAGGAGTTTTAAAATTTTCAGTTTTATAACTGTAGTGTAAGCACCCTTTGGGAAAACAGTGATGGAGTGAATGATGATGAAAGTTTTTTTTTTTTCGGGCCACCCTGCCTTTGGGAATCGGCCTGTTTTAATAAAAAAAAAAAAAAAAAATATATATATATATATATATATATATATATATATATATATATATATATATATATATATATATATATATATATATATATAAAATATATATAAATATATATATATATATATATATATAATGTATATATATATATATATATATATATATATATATATATATATATATATATATATATATATATATATATATATATATAAAATATATATAAAAATATATATAAAATATATATATATATATATATATATATATATATAAAATATATATATATATATATATATATATATATATATATATAAAATAATTAAAATTTTAAACGATTTTTAAAAAAACCCCCGGGAGGTACTACCATCCTGCCCGGTGACTTTAAACAGAAACCTGAAACTGTTTTTTCATGATTTAGGATTCCTTTCCCTTTTTTGTCTCATAAACATGCAAGATTTCAGGTACGTCTTGCTACTTCTACTTACACTTAGGTCACGCTACGCAAACATGTAAAGTTTATGTATAAAAACACTCATCTGGGTTTTTTTTTGATTTTATCCTTTGTTCTTGTTCTTTTGCTTTTTTTCCCTTTTATATCCATGGGGGAAATGTAATAAAAAAATCTTTCCTCCGTAAGCCATGCGTGTTGTAAAAAATCAACTAAAATGCCGGGAACAATGGGCTATAGGAGGGTGGGTGCAGGAGAAAAGAGGAGTGAGTGGTGGAATGGAAATAAAGGGTGTGATAAAAGAAAAATGTAGCTTATGAGAGGTTTTTTCAAAACAGAATTGTTAATAAAAGAGCAGATATATGGAAAAAAAAAAGAAAAGTAAGGGGTGGTGAGAGAGGGAAAAAAGAAAAAAGCGGATAAAAGAATGGGAGAGGCTCTGTCAAGAAATTTTCTGAAAACAAAAAAAAAATTTGGAGTGAGATAAAAAAAGGTAGAAAGCCTGGGGAAAAAAAAGGTTTTTTTTTTAAAAAAACCCCAGAGTAGGGGGGTTAGTAGAGGGGGGGGAAAATTTTTGAGGAATTTTTTTAAAAGTCGATGAAAAAGGGAGGCGGTAATTTCATGTACTGGTCGGGGAGGTACAACATCTTTTAAATTTGAAGAAGAGCAGGATTTAGTGTGGGGGGTGCGTGAGGCTTACGGGAATAAAAGGGGGAAAGGGAGCTGGAATTGGGGGGGTCATAGAAATTTAAAAGCAGGGGGATATAGTGTTGGAGTTTTTATTTTTTTTTAAAAAAATTAATAAGGGGGGGAAAGGGTACCTAGGGATTGGCAGAAGATGTATAGTTCCTTTATAAAAAGGAAGGGGATAAAAGAGATTGTAAAATTATGGGGAATAATTTTTCTGGGTTCCGGGGTTATTATTGAAAGAATTAGAGGTAAGACAGATAGAAAGGGGTTGCATATGAGAAAAGGAGGCTTTAGAGTGTGTAGGGGATTTTTAGATCAAGTGTTTACAGTGAAGCATATATGTGAACAGTATATAGAAAAAAGGTAGAAAAATTTCATTGCAATTATAGATTTAGAAAAGGCATATGATAGGGGGGGGTGGGGAGCAATGTGGCAAATGTTGCAAGTTTTGGAATAGGTAGTAAGTTACTGAAGGCAGTAACGATTTTTTTTGGGATAGTGAGGAAGGGAAAGGGTGTGTGGAGAGAGGGAATTCCCCCAAAAAAAATAGGTCTTAGACAGGGATGTGTAATGTCACAATGGTTGTTTAATATATTTATAGATGTGATGGATATCACATTGGAGAGGGGGGTTATGGAAAAAGGGTAAATGTTTTCAGATATTTGGGAGTTGACCTGTCAGCGGATGGGTTTATGAAGGATGGGGTTTTAAACCCATAGAATTGATAAAAAAAAAGGTGATGGTGTTGGGGGACTGGGGAGAAAAAAACGTTATCCATAGGAATGAAGGGGAAAGAAAGTGGTATAACCTTTATAGGGTGTAAGGCAGGGGTTTGGGCTGCGCGAAAGGAGGCTGGATGAGTGGAGATGTCCTGTTGGGAATGTGTGGTGAAAAAATTTTTGGCAAAAAAATTTGGGGAAAGTGGAAAGGGGGAAAAAAGGGGTGGAGTTACAAAAATTTTTTCCCAAGGGGTAAAAAGGGGGGGTTTTTGAGGTGGTTTAGTCATTTAGAAAAGAAAGGATCAAAGTAGAATGACTTGGAGAGCGTTAAAACTGTTTTATATATTTATTAACACATCAGCCGATTCCCACCCCCAAAGGGGGGGGTGGCCCAAAAAAAAACCCTTTTAAAACATTTCCACCCGTCTTGCCCGAGGGGGGTTTTCACTACAGTTTTTAAAAAAAAAACATTAAAACCCCCCTTCCCGAGTGCAGACACTGTCCCCATCCCAGGACTCAAGTCCGGCCTGCCGGTTTTCCCCCCAACCCCTTTAAAAATGAGTTTTTTATAACAAACTATCATACATTCCCTTTTATTCCATGGACAAAGTTCTTTTTCTCCACAGACCCCGAAGTGCACCATTTCCTTTTCCTCTCATCACTTCTATCATTCGCCTCACCCTTTCACAGACCCATCTGCTGACATGCCCCTCCCAAATATCTGAATACATTCCCTCCTTCATACTTCTCCTCCAATCTGATATCCAATCGTTCGTCACCTAATTTTTTTTGTTATCCTCATCACCTTACTTTTTCCTATATTCACTTTCAATTTTCTTCTTGTACACCCCCTACCAAATTATCCACCAACCTCTGCAACTTTTTTTAGAATCTCCCAAAAGACAGTGTCATCAGCAAAAGCATCTGTGACAACCCCCCTTTTATTTGTTCTTTATCTTTTAACCCCACACTTTGCCAAGACCCTGCATTCATTTTTTACAACCCCATCTATAAATATATTGAACAACCACGGTGACATCACACATCCTTGTCTAAGGCCCATTTTTACTGGGAAATAGCCCCCTTCCCTCCTACACACTCTAACCTGAGCCTCATATCCTCAAAAACTCTTCACTGCTTTCAGTAACCACCTCCTATTCTACACACCGCAACATCTGCCACTTTGCCCCCTATCCACCCTATCATACGCCTTTTCCAAATCCATAAATGCCACAAAACACTTTACCCTATCCACATACTGTTCACCCATATGTTTCACTGTAAACACTTGGTCTACACACCCCTACCTTTCCTAAACCCCCCTTTTTCATCTGCTATCCTGCTCTTTGTCTTACTTTTTAAATTTTTTCAATAATAACTCTACCATACACTTTCCCCTACACTCAACAGACTTATTCCCCTATAATTTTTTTTTTTTTTTATATATATATATATATATATATATATATATATATATATATATATATATATATATATATATATATATATATATATATATATATATATAAAAAAAAAAAAAAAAAAAAAAAAAAAAAAAAAAAAAAATATATACACTTTGACATGTATAAAGCAGTCTGGCGATATCACAATGGACAAAACCCCAGTATTGCATATGTGTCTAATTTATCAACTTGCCGGGTTTTCTGAACCATTTACCTACGTTCCCGTCAGACACAGCAAGATCTTGAGGAGTTCTTTATACAGTGACTTCCTTACTTGCCTAATGTTTGACATGACCTACTTCCAAATTTGTAATTGTCCCGTGTGATATCGTCTACGACAATATGACACTGCTGTATTCTATTCAAGTTTGGGGGCTGACTACCTCAAACTCCTTCTTTTTCACAAATTTTTTATAGAATTAATGAAGACACTTTTGGTGAAAGGTTTATCAGATGTAGCAAGATTTATCTGTTACCCAGTGTGTTTGTGAGAAAAAACAGACCCCAGCAATCCTATCATCATGTAAAACAATTGAAATTTCTGTTTAACACCACTGGCAAAACGGTAGTACCTCCCTAGGGGGTTGCTGTCTACCAACCTTTCCCACAGGACGATAGGGAAAGGGGTAGAAGGAGGTAGGGGAGGAAGGGACATATGTATTAGACTATGAGAGGAAGTATAAAAGGTAGGGGAGGGAGGGAGACAGAGATATGGGAAAAAGGGGAAACAGGTATGGAAGGAAGGAGACAGAGTTATGGGAGGAGGAGAGAATAGGAAGGAAGACTATATGGGGAAAGGGGACACAGAGGTATGGAAGGAAGCGAGATAGAGTTTGAGGGGAGGTTTTTGAGGGGAAAGGGGAGACAGAGGTTAGGGAGGGGGGGAGACAGGGAGGAAGGGAGGCAAAGAAAACAGTTAAGGACCAGGTGATAAGGCTGGGGAAAGTGGGAACTCACAAGTAACGATCAAGAGGTATTTTAAAGGCTTAACTTGATGTTTAAGGAAGTATTCACAGTGGATGAAGGAAGGCAGCTGGGTAAAAGGGACGGAGGGGTCCCCAAAAAGGGGGATGTATCAAGTGCAGGGGGCATACACAAAACTGAAGAGGAGGTGAAGCAGTTACTCAGTGACCTTGATACCTAAAAGGCGATGGGCCCGGGACAATATCTCCCCGTGGGTTCTTCAAGGAGCTGAGGTACTGAGTGTGCCATTACCAAATATTCAAAAATCCCTTAAAAATGGGCAGTTACCTGAGGTATGGAAAAAGGGCCCAACGTAGCCCCCATTTTTAAAAAAGGAGACAGAAAAGGGCAAAACTAAGCCCGGCGTCACTTACGTGTATATTTAAAATCCGGGAAAATCATCGGGAAAAAGAATGGTGGAGCACCTCGAGCTGAACAGGATAATAAACACTAGACAGCACGGATTCCAGGAAGGCAAACCCTGTGTAACAAACCTCCTAGAGTTCTAGATAAAGTAACAGAGGAAGGCAAGAGAGAGAAAGGTGGGTTGTTGCATTTTCCGGGACTGCGGGAAAGGGCCTTCGACACAGTTCTTAAATGAGATTAGTAAAGAAGTTGGAAGAACAAGCATGTATAACGGGAAAGGGGGCACGGGAATGGATCAGGAATCCCTCACAGGAGGCAACAACGGGTCATGGGGGTGATGAGGTATCACAGTGGGCGCCGTGACGAGCGGTGTACCGAGTCACCTAGGACCAGTGTTATTTTTGGTATATTAAATGACATGACGGATGGGATAGACTCAAAGTGTCTCTGTTCGCAGATGATGTGAAATTAATGAGGAGAATCACATCGGAAGAGGACCAAGCAGGACGTCAAACAGATCTGGACAAGCTTGACATCTGGTCTAGAAACTGGTTTCCCGAATTCAATCCCACCAAATGCAAAGTTATGAAGATCGGAGAAGGGCAAAGAAGACCGCTGACAGAGTACGGCTAGGCGGAAAAAGGCTCAAACCTGGGAAAGGAAAAGACCTTGAGGTGAGTATAACCCCGCAGTCCCCGGGGGCACACATCAACCAGATAACTGCGGCAAATATGGGCGTGGCAAACCTAAGATTAGCGTTCCGTTACCTTAACAAGGAATCGTTCAAGACACTGTACACCGTGTACGTCAGGCCCATACTAGAATATGCAGCACCAGTCTGGAACCCCACCTGGTCAAGCACTAAAGAAACTAGAGAAAGTGCAAAGATTTGCGACAAGGTTAGTTCCACAACTCAGGGTCTGTCCTATGAAGAAAGGTTGAGGGAAATAGGACTAACAATGGGGGAAAAGAAGGGTCAGAGGAGACATGATAACGACATAAAAATACTGGGGGGAATCGACAAGGTAGACAGTGACAGGATGCCCCAGAGAGAGAAAAAGAAAAAAGGGGGACACAACGGGAAACTAAAGACTCAGATGAGTCAAAGGGATGTTGGGGAAGCATTTCTTCAGCCACAGAGAGTGGAAGTAGAATAGTCTAGAAAAGATATAGTGGAGGCAGGAACCATACATAGTTTTAAGATAAGGTATGATAAAGCTCTGGAGCGGGGAGAGCAGAGACCCAGTAGCGGACAGCGAAGGGGGGGGGGGCCAGGAGCTGAGTCTCGACCCTGCAACCACAATTAGGTGAGTACATAAAAAGGCCTAGTGTCTAATCGACATGTGCCTAGGACAAAATGATAACTAACACACGCAGTGATCATGTTCCTCTAAGCTTCGAATACATAGTAGAGTTACAAGTGGGGGGGAACCAGGAAGGGGGGGACGAAAGAACCAAACTACAAGAAAGGTGACTACGTGGGGATGAAGAACTTCCTACACGGGGGTTTATTGGGACAGAACTGGCAGGGGAAATCAGTCAACGGGTGATGGATTTTATGACTACTAATGCAAGGAAGCTGAGGAGAGGTTTGTACCCAAGGGGAACAGGAATAACGAAAAGCCAGGATGAGCCCATGGTTCACCCAAAAGGGGAAGGAGGCCAAAACAAAATTCTAGGGAATGGAAGATCTATAGAAGGCAAAGGACCCAGGAGAATAAGGAGGCAGTCGTAGAGCCAGAAATGAATTGCACAGGTAAGAAGGGAGGTCCAAAACAATACGAGAATGACATAGCAGTGAAAGCCAAATCTACCCAAAGCTGTTGTACAGCCACATCAGGAGGAACACAACAGTCAAAGGGCCAGGTAATCAGGCTGAGGAAGGAAGGAGGGGGGTTCACAAGAAATGACCGCGAAGTATTTAGGAACTCAACATGAGATTCAAAGAGGTGTTGCAGAGGAGACAGAAGGGCCTCCCGAAAGGGGGAGAGGTAGGGTACACCATCAGATGTTCGACACAATACACACAACCGAGGAGGAAGTGAAGAGGTACTAAGGAGGTAGATACCTCAAAGGCGATGGGGGGATAACATCTCTCCATGGGTCCTGCGGGGAGAGCAGAGGCGCTAAGAGTACCATTTAACAATTTTCAACATATATCGAAACAGGGCGACTACCTGAAGTATGGAAGAAGCAAATGTAGTCCCAATTTTTTAAAAAGGAGACAGACAAGAAGCACTAAACGACAGACCAGTGTCACTGACATATATAGTACGCAAGGTCATGGGAAGATTATCGGGGAAAAGTGGTGGAGCACCTTGAAAGGAATGAGCTTATCATCGATAGCCAGCACGGTTTCAGGGATGGAAAATACTGAGTCACAAACCTACAAATTCTAGACAGGGTGACGGTAGTAAGACAAAAAGAGTGTTGGGGGATTGCATTTTCTTTGGGCTGTCAGCAAGACAACAGCGAGTCATGGTACGTGGCGAGGTGTCAGAGTGGGCGCCTGTAACGAGGGGGGTGCCACAGGGGCGTCCTAGGACCGGTGCTGTTTCTGGTATTGCGAACGAAATGACGGAAGGAATAGACCCGAAGTTCCCTGTTTGCAGATAATGTGAAGCTCATGAGAAGAATTCAATCAGACGAGAACCAGGCAGAACTACAGAGGGGTCTGGATAGATACATGCCTTGTCCCAACTGGCTCCTGGAGTTCAACCCCACCAAGTGCAAAGTCATGAAGTTTGGGAAAAGGGCAATGAAGGCCACAGACGGAGACAGTCTAGGGGGCCAAGCCACAAACTCACTCAAGGGGAAAAGGGTCTTGGGATGAGTATAACAACAGGCACATCTCCCCAGGCGTAATCAACAAATAACTGTTTCAGCATACGGGTGCCTGGCAAACCTAAGAACAGCATTCCGACATCTTAATAAGGAGTCATTCAGGACCCCGTATATTGTGTACGTTAGGCCCATACTGGAGTATGCAGCGCCAGTTTGGAACCCCCATCTACCAAGCATTTAGGAAACTAGAGAAAGTGCAAAGGTTTGAAACAAGACAGTCCCGGGCGGGGGTGTCCAAGAGGAGAGGTGATAGGGGAACGACTTGATGACACTGGAAGACAGTGAGATAGGGGGGGTATGATAAAGATATAAAATACTGAGAGGGAAACGACAAGGTGAACAGAGATAGGATGTTCCAGAGATGGGACACAGCAACAAGGGGGCACAGTTGGAAGTTGAAGACTCAGATGAATCACAGGGATGTTAGGGTATTTCTTCAGTCACAGAGTTGTCAGGAAGTGGAATAGTCTAGGGAAATGACGTAGTGGGGCAGGGTTCAAAATAGTTTTTAAAGGGGAGTTATGATGAAGCTCAGGAGCGGGTAGAGTACCGAATAGCGGCCATGAGCTGTGACTGACCTCTGCAACCACAACTAGGGGAATAAAACTAGGTGAGTACACACACACACACACACACACACACAAAAATTTAACCCACCCCAAAACCCAACCACACCCAAAAACAAACCCACACCAAAACACACATTTAAACCCTACACCCAAACACACTAACGCCCCCACCCCAAAAACATCATACCCACACACTTAAATGCACACCCACACTAAGCACATGACACATAAACACCCACATCAAAAACACCCACCATAAACACCCACACCCAAACACCCATACACACACACATATACACACACACACACACACACATAACACACACACACCCCCACACATACACACACACATATATATATAAAAACACATACACCCCACACACACACTAAAAAACACACGCCCCCACAGACCTCTGTCTCTCTGTCTCTCTGTCTCCTTCCTCCTCCCCTCCCTTTTTTTCTCTCCCTCCTTCCCCCTTTCCCCCCACCCTTTTTTTTCTCCCACCCCTTCCCCCTTTTTCCCCTTTCCCCTTCCCCTTTTTCCCTTTCCCCCTCTTTCCCCTTTCCCCCTCTCTCCCATTATTCCCCCCTTTCCTCCATTTCCCCTCCCACTTTGTCACTGTTTTTCCCCTCCCCCCGACAAATACACACTCACACACACACACACACACACACACACACACAGCCCCCGGTGGCCTAGTGGGAAAACTCTTGCTTCACGCACGGGGGGGCGGTTCCCCCCCCGGTGGGGCAGAAACATTTCAAGTGTTTCCTTACCACACACACACACAAAATACAACAGGCCTAGTGTCTAATTGACATGTGCCTAGGAAAAAATGGTAACTAACACACACACACACACACACACACACGAACACACACAGAACACACATTACAAACGAGCACACGAAAACAAAGTTTTTTTTTTCTGTGGTGACAATAAAAATGGGTTGCCAGTGAGCAAGACGGAAGACCAAGGTATGGAGGATGAGTCTGGGAGGGATGATTCAGTAGCAGAGCTGATGAAAAGGGAACAAGAGTGCGGAAGGATATTTTAGAAAAAAAATCGAGGAGAGGATAACCACAGAGCTACAAGAAAAGCAGAGGGCTAAGATACAGAGTTAGAAGAGGTTGAAAATTCTGAAACAGTCTAAAGAACCAAACAGCAGTACGGGCAAGATATCAGGAACGCTTCATCAGTCTCAAACGAGGGGACTGGGGAACAAAGGAGTTATATTTATTCAGAGGCCTAAAGACCACAGCAGTACCCATAAAAAGTTGAAAAGGGAAAAATGACACCCCCACTTGGGAGGGGAAATCAGATAGAGACGAGAATGAAGAAAGGGGGTTGAATGGAGGCAATAAATCGACTCAGGGGATATAAGAGGAAATGAGCTCCAGGAAGTTGAAAGGAAACTTATGAAGCAAGAAGACGGCAAAAAAAAAGGATAAAGTATCATGAAGCAATAGGAGACGACGACATGACCCAGCTGACAAATTTTCTGAGAACAGAGGGGTTTGCAAGATTAAAAACCGGCCATTCAAAGTGATTTTCAAGGCAGAATCGGCTCAAAACAGGATCCTCAGGAGAAAGCACAACTAAAGGACATATAGGCTTTTTTGGGGGCCCCTCGACCATAACAGAATGTTAAAAACATAATGCTTCTAAAAAAATTAAAAAACGAACGGATTATCTCGTCTGGGGTCATCTCGGTGGTATAATCCATTATTGTGAATATATTTGATTTCGCGCCAAGGATAACCAGAGGGGAAAATGGTTCGCCATCTGGACGATAGGGCAGAAAGAAGCCGGAAGCTGGGTATTACCTAGAGTTTACCTGGGGGGTTTTCCCAACCCCCCGCGGCCGGTATGAGACCAGGCCTCATGGTGGATCGGGTCTGATAAACCAGGCTGTTACTGTGGAGCGCACGCAAACTCACGTACGAACCACACCCCGGTTGGTCGGTACTGCTTTGGGTGTTTGTCCAGTGCTTTCTTAAAGACAGCCGGGGGTCTATTGGTACCCCCCCTAATGTATACTGGGAGGTAGTTCAACATGCTTGGCCCCCAGACACTTATTGTTGTCCTCAGTGTACTCGGGGCACCCCTCTTTTCATCAAATGTTGCATCTCCTGCCGACCCTTTTTGCTTTCATAGGCAGTGATTTTGTGTGCAGGTTTGGTAGCAATCCCTCCAGGACCTTCCAAGTGATTATCATGCATCTCCCCGCCTGCTTTCCCGGGGAATACAGATCAAGGACCTTCAACCGTTCCCATTTTAGGTGCTTGATGTCATGTGTCTGTGAAAGTTTTTTGTACACTCCCCAGGTCTGCAATGTCGCCACCTTAAAGGGGGGCCGTTGTGTCAGCATTATTCCAGCCTAGAAAAAAGTGATTTGAAGAGTGGATCATGGGTTGGTGTCCCTATTTTTGAAGGTTCTCATTATCCATCTTGATTTTCTAGCCGATGAGGTAGATACATTGTTGTGGTCTTTAAAGGCGAGATCCTCTGACATTATCACTCCCAAGTCCTTCACATTTCATTTTCGCTCATTGTATGGTTAGAATTTGACGTATACCATGATACATTTTTTTTTTCCCCAATTTTTCTATATTGAGTAGTTGAAATTTCTCCTGTTGAACTTCATTTTTTTTGAGTGGTCCATTTGAAGATTTGGTTGATGCCCGCCGGAGCCTTGCAGTGTCTTCAATGGAGGTCACTGCCATGGAATCCGGGTGTCATCCGAAAAGGAAGACACGGAGCTATCGCTTACATTTTTTCTATGTCAGAAATGAGGATGAGGAATAAAATTTGGGAGCGAGTATGTGCCTTGGGAAACAGAGTTTTTCCCCGTGGCTGCCTGGGACTTTGTTTACTATTACTCTTTGTGTTCTATTTGTCAAAACGTTATAGATCCATTTATCAACTTTCCTGTTATTCCTTTATCACGCATTTTGTGCGCTATTACACCATGGTCACACTTGTAAAAAGCTTTTGCAAAGTCTGTGTATACTACATCTGTATTTTGTTTACCCCAACAGCACCCAGGACCCTGTCATAGTGGTCCGGGAGCGGGGAAGGGCAGGAGCGACCTGCTCTAAACCCGTGTTGCCCTGGGTTGTGTATCTAGGTGCTTGGCGATCTTGTGGTATTTTCCCCGACGGTCTGACAGACCCGGCAACTGTGAAAGTTTTCCACCACAGTTTCCAACATTCTAGGCCAAAAAATTTTTGGACAACTTTACCATTGTTTTCCTTACCCTGGATGCCCCGGACTTTTTGGGCGACACCAGCAATTGAAAAACCCCAGGTGGATTCTGGGGATTTCTTCATATGTATACCTTTTTAGAATACACACAGTCCTCTAGTTTTCCCCCTTCTTCCGTTATCACTAGCTTTCTTTTTTCTCCAATGGGGGGTCTTCCATCTGTGCTTGGGTTAGATCTTCCAGCCTAAACTTTTTTGCACCTGCCTTGCAGGCACTGTAGTCCGGGTTTGCCAGTTGGTTGTACTGAAAATAGGTCCAAACCCAGATCAGCATTGCCCCTTTTTTCCCCCCTTGATTCAGGAGACAACTGGAGGGCGCCATGGATCTAGTGACAGCTCCCAGCAGAAATAAACAGGTCCTTCATATAAGCCTCAATCACCTAACCCTTCCCCGAGGTATTTTCATCACCTAAGGTTCTTTCCTATTCCTTCACAGCAGGTCATTACCCATCAGTACGTCAACAGACTTAATAGAGAATCCTTTGTCTGATATGCCGACAGCCCCCATATCTTTGTAACTGGAAAAGGGGGGAACTCTAGAGACTGCTCCTCAATAAGCCTCCAAAAATCCATCTATTTGATACGGGGGTCGGATAAAGGGGGGGATTCCCTTTTTAAAAACGTCAAGTAACTCCCCGTATCCCTATAAGTCTTGATAGGTACCACTTGACACGTCGATACCAGCTTTTCCCTTTTGAAAATATGGGCCCATTGCCTTCTCAATTTCTTTTTCTGATGTGGCCATCGTCTCGGTCATTTGGGTGAAGCAATCTTGGTCCTGCCGGCTATAGATTTGTCTGTAGCCCCCCTGTGTGTGGGATATTGAAAAACCCCGTCTGTAGAGGAAAACCCTTTCCCCCGATTCTTATACCTCATATCCCTTTCTGCTGAAAATTAGTTTCTTACATGACCCCCTTTTCGGCAATATGTACAGGATACGTTATTTGTGGCTTTATAAATTCTGTTCCCTTGCGGTAAAAACCTGACATCATTGCTAGGCTTTTCCAGGGTACGAAAATCACTATTTCCAAAGGGAAACTTTGGCGGGGTTCTTTTCCCGACTTAACCAGTCGAACCTTCTGGCCCTTTTTCCTGCTTCCTCTCTGGATGTTCTATCAGCTGGTTGGAGATCTCGTAGGATTGGCCAGAGCAGCGGTCTCCATCACACCAGGTGTCGAGTGATCAGGAACTTCCCCAAATCTCCAGATATAGAATTATAGAAGTCCTCTTGTAATATTAACTGGGACAGACTGCTTATGGTGTTGCTTTGTGAGGTTCTTTGCCACCTCTCAAATGCTATCTTCTCCTGTCGAGCAAAGTCCACCCAAGTTTCCCCCGGAACCTCTGAAGGCAGAAAGTTTTTAAAAAAAGCTAGGTGTCCAGATCAGGTAGCTCAAAGGGGGGTTAGTTCCCAGGATAACTCTTTGATGGAGTCATATGAACGTACGTACTTTCCCAAGTTTTTTCCAGTCAGCGTCGTATGAAAGAAGATAGCCCAGAATTTCTGAGGCCATTATACCCCTAGCCTGATTTTCGAAGGTATCAAAATAGGTGTCCGATCAGACTCGCAAAACTTGGCACCAAAGCCCTGTTTTATGGATGTCGAAAGCATTTTCGGAGGTCTCAGGCCTCACTATTCCTTCTCTTTGCCACTGACACTCGTAGCGTAAGGTTTCCATTTAAATCTTCCGCATTCAGCTTCCTAGGGGCCCAGACGGCATGAGGGGAGATAGAAGTTCTCCCATCGTTCCTTGCGTCGAGCACCTGCCCCGGATAATTTTTGGGACCAGGGCCCGAAACTAGGCGACTAGTTCCCCCTATTTCAGGCCCCCCGGGGTGTCAGCTCACCAGCAATTTCCTTTGATTCTAGCTTGGTCACATCACCAGAGGGTAGGAAAGTTAACGCTACCAGGATCAGGTCCTTCTGCTCCAAACGGTCGTTCTAGGTCTTCAAACTGAGATATTAGATTTGCCTCATCAGTGTCACGATGGTATCCATTTCCCCCTTGTTCCGGAAACAACTTATTTCTTAAAATAGATGGGTGGTCTCTGCGGTGTAATAGTTATCATACTTCACTCCTGACGTACGGAAATTTTGCCAGCATTTTGAAGTTTTAAAGACTCCAAATCCCCCAATGTTAGCTCACATATCATCTGCAGATTTGAGCCTCCATAGTAACTTTATGGGTACGCAAACGCAGCTCCCAGATAGGCCCCCATTTTAAACTCCAGACCACTTTTTTTAGGTCTCGTAACAAATTGAAAAAAAATAGGATTATCTCGTCTAAGGGTCATCATAAAAGGGTTCACTCATTGAAGAAAAGGAATCTTTAGGTTTCTGTTGTTTTATTAACAGTAATAATAAGAACTTAAAGTTTATATTATGAATTAAATAATTTAATCTTTAAAGCAGAACTTTCTCTTATCGTAAGCACTATGAGCAAAACATATACCATTAACCTTATTAAAGCATCATTAAATACGTTAAATATTTGCAACTTGCTCTACACATAGAGAGTTTCTAACCTTCCAGGAGTCAAAAAATATATATATATATATATTTTTTTATATATATATATATATATATATATATATATATATATATATATATATATATATATATATATATATATATATATATATATATATATATATATATATATATATATGAAGACAACCCCTATGAAAAATAGAGGAATTCCAGAATAAAATAGAATCATGTTTCATTAAAAGCAGTTTTTTGAAAATAATATGAATATTTCTTTTGGTTTATATAAATTGATTCTTTTATAATTAATAAAATTTGGGAAGAATTTAATGATAAATTGGACTAATCTTTAAATTTTTGGGAAAGTTTCAGGTCCTTTCTTTTTTCCTCTTCACAAATCGTGAGATGTTACGCTACTGTGAGGTGTAGTCTTTGTTAAC
>WNWK01025845.1:0-28085 GCA_009830355.1 Cherax destructor
CTTCTATACTGGAGTCAGATGAAGCTCAGGCAGGAAGATGAACACTTCTATACTGGAGTCAGATGAAGCTCAGGCCGGAAGATGAACACTTCTATACTGGAGTCAGATGAAGCTCAGGCCGGAAGATGAACACTTCTATACTGGAGTCAGATGAGGGGCTGATGCTGAATTCAGGACACAGTTATAACGGAACCATGGTTACTGGAATTAGGTCCTGCATGAAACGTCAGCCAGAGATTGGCAAATAGGCTGTTGGGGAGATCCTAGAGGCTAGGGTCTTGGGTGGCTTTAAAAAGAGATTGGACAAATATATGAGTGGGAGGGGCTGGGTTTGATTGGTGTCGTGAGTACGGGAATAAATTCTTAGGTAGTGGTGGTTTTGAAAAGGACCTGCCTTGTATGGGCCAGTAGGCCTTCTGCAGTGTTCCTCCATTCTTATATTCTTATGTTCTTCTTATATTCAGTATACATTAACGATAATATAAGGAACTAGACATACACGGACCGCCTGGGTTATTTTATTTGTAGACGTTTCACCAACTTGTAGCTTTTTTAATTCATTACAATATTGTAAAGATATATTGTTGTTATGGAGAATACAAACGCAGTTTGTTAGTGTTGTGATGGAGAATACAAACGCAGTTTGTTAGTGTTGTTATGGAGAATACAAACGCAGTTTGTTAGTGTTGTGATGGAGAATACAAACGCAGTTTGTTAGTGTTGTGATGGCGAATACAAATGCAGTTTGTTAGTGTTGTGATGGGGAATACAAACGCAGTTTGTTAGTGTTGTGATGGGGAATACAAACGCAGTTTGTTAGTGTTGTGATGGGGAATACAAACGCAGTTTGTTATTGTTGTGATGTGGAAAGCTAAGGTTCAAGTAATGTTGAACTGGATAAAATAAATTTTATAATTCGGTGTTGTGATATAAACCTTGATAAATGATACCGAAAAAGTGTTTTAAAAAGACATGTAATTAGTAAACACTAGGATATATTTATCACAAAACATCCTGGTACCTTGATCACTTCCATCTGTTTTTCTCTAAATTTTTCTAACAATTATGTCCAAGCGTTTTCTCCCGTACATTTTAAAACCAATATAGTGTTGTGCTACGGTGTCAGTTATGGTGATAAACTTTGATGTTTCGTAGGGGTCTGATAAAATATATAATATTTATCTCTGTGTTCATGTCACTCTCTCCTTTCACCAACCAAATAACTGCTGCAGCAAGTGCAGACTAGATTTTAGATATCTAAATAGGGAGTCATTCACGACACTGCACAGTGTGTATGTCACGACCATATTGGACTATGCAGCACCAGTATGGAACCCACATCTTCTCAAGCACTATAATAAACTAATGAAATTGCAGAGATTTGCAAGAAGACTAATCCTAGAGTTAAGGTGCATGTCCTACGATGAGAGATTAAGGTAACTCAACGTGACGACACTGGAGGACAGAAGGGACAGGGTGGACATGATAAAAACACAAAAAACTGAGAGGAACTGATAGGGTGAATATGGACAGATTGTTTAAGAGAGAGGAAACAGCAACACGATGGCTCTGCTAGAATTTCAAAACCCAGATGAGTCATAGGGACATTAGAAAGTGTTTCATCAACCTCAGAGTAGTCAGGAAGTGGAACGACCTAGAGAGTGAAATAGTTGAGACAGGATCCATGCATAGCTTTAAGGAGATGTACGATAAGGCTCGCGAAGCCAGTAGGGCGTGAACTTAGTAGCAACAAAGGAAGAGGCGGGGCCAGGAGCTGAGACACACGAACATACACACACACACACACACACACACACACACACACACACAGAGGTGGGGTTCACCTCAAATGTTGGACACAATACATACGACCGAGGAGTAGGTGAAGAGGCTGCTAAGCGAGCTAGATACCTCAAAGGCGATGGGGCCAGATAACATCTCTCCATGGGTCCTGAGAGTGGGAACAGAGGCGCTCTGTGTACCACTAACGACAATCTTCAACATATCTATCGATACAGGGCGACTACCTGAGGTATGGAAGACAGCAAATGTAGTCCCAATTTAAAAACAAAGAGACAGACACGAAGCATTAAACTACAGACCAGTGTCACTGACATGTATAGTATGCAAAGTCATGGAGAAGATTATCAGGAGGAGAGTGGTGGAGCACCTAGAAAGGAATGAGCTTATCAACAACAGCCAGCATGGATTCAGGGACGAGAAATCCTGTGTCACAAACCTACTGGAGTTCTATGACAGGGTGACAGTAGTAAGACGAGAGAGAGAGAGAGAGAGAGAGAGAGAGAGAGAGAGAGAGAGAGAGAGAGAGAGAGAGAGAGAGAGAGAGAGAGAGAGAGAGAAGAGAGAGAGAGAGGAGAGAGAGAGAGAGAGAGAGAGAGAGAGAGAAGAGAGAGAGAGGAGAGTAAAAAGAGAGAGAGAGAGAGAGAGAGAGAGAGAAGAGAGAGAGAAGAGGAGAAGAGAGAGAGAGAGAGAGAGAGAGAGAGAGAGAGAGAGAGAGAGAGAGAGAGAGAGAGAGAGAGAGAGAGAGAGAGAGGTGGGTAGATTACATTTTCTTGGATTGGAAGAAGGCTTTTGACACAGTTCCACATAAGTGATTAGTGCAAAAGCTGGAGGACCAGGCAGGTATAACATTGAAGACACTGCGAAGCATAAGGGAATACATGACGGGAAGAGATCAGAGTCCATGGTACTTGACGAGGTGTCAGAGTGAGCGCCTGTGACGAGTGGGGTTCCACAGGGGTCAGTCCTAGGACCGGTGCTGTTTCTGGTATTTGTGAACGACATAACGAAAGAAATAGACCCAGAAGTGTCCCTGTTTGCAGATGATGTAAAGTTAATGAGGAGAATTTAATCGGAAGAGGACCAGGCAGGATTACAAAGGGATCTGTATAGGCTGCAGGCCTGGTCCCGAGACTGGCTCCTGCAGTTCAACCCCACCAATTGCAAAGTCATGAAGATTGAGGAAGGGCAAAGAAGACCGCAAACCTCACTCAAGGAAAAGGATCTTGGGGTGAGTATAACACCGAACACATCTTCTGAGGCGCACATCAACCAAATAACTTCTGCGACATACGGGCGACTAGCAAACCTAAGAAAAGCATTCCGTCATCTCAGTGAGGAGTCGTTCAGAACTCTGTACATCGTGTACATCAGACCCATATTGGAGTATGGGTCTGATGTACATCTCCAGTTTGGAACCCACACCTGGTTAAGCACGTCAAGAAATTAGAGAAAGTGCAAATGTTTGCAACGAGACTAGTACTGGAGCTAAGGGGTATGTCCTACGAGGAGAGGTTAAGGGAAATCGATCTGACGAAACTGGAGGACAGGAGGGACAGGGAGGACATGATAACAACATATAAAATACTGAGAGGAATCGACAAAGTGGACAGGGGCAGGATGTTTCAGAGATGGGACACAGCAACTAGGGGTCACAATTGGAAGTTGAAGACTCAGATGAGTTACAGATATGTCAGGAAGTATTTCTTCAGTCATAGAATTGTCAGGAAGTGGAATAGTGTGGAAAGTGATGTAGTGGAAGCAGGATCTATACATAGCTTAAAGGAGAGGTATGATAAAGCTCATGGAGCAGGGAGAGTGACCTAGTAGGGACCAGTGAAGAGGCTGGGCAAGGAGCTGCGAATCGACCCCTGCAACCGCAATTAGGTGAGCACACACACACAGGCTCCTTGTGTAGCCATAAATGCAGGTACAGAAAGGCCCATGAGGGTAGAAGGAAACGAATCTAGCAAGCTGCAATTTGATTTGCAGTAACATAACATAACCTTCATGACCTTCTGGCTATGAAACTTGGGATGGGAAGGAATAACTTTGCTAGTGAAGGTTTAAATGAGATAAGAAACAAGTGAATATCCAAGCTGGGAGAACCAGAGTAATGGTAACACTGATTTACATCCCACCACCATGATTTACACCCCACCACCATGATTTACATCCCACCACCATGATTTACATCCCACCACCATGATTTACATCCCACCACCATGATTTACATCCCACCACAATGATTTACATCCCACCACCATGATTTACATCCCACCACCATGATTTGCATCCCACCACCATGATTTACATCCCACCACCATGATTTACATCCCACCACCATGATTTACATCCCACCACCATGATTTACATCCCACCACCATGATTTACATCCCACCACCATGATTTACAAGCGACCACCATGATTTACATCCCACCACCAAGCAATAGGAGACGAAGACTGGAAAATAAAGAGAACAACATGACAATTATTGACACTTTAGCAAATGCAACAACGAAAGATCATTGGGTTAAAGTGACTATATTAATCATATTTTATTTTAATAAAAAAGAAACACATTGGGAGAACTGGGACCTACAATGGAGACTGAAAACAGGAAGAGCTAGGCTGACGGAGGTAGTCAGGGAAAACTTATATCAGGGTGATACACACACGACAAAAGAGGAAAAGAGAAACCAACAAGATTTGATCTCAGTACATCTGGCGTAGATAAACTGGTTAATGAGAGCCCTTTGTGTGCTAGTGATAATACAGTACTGATCTTTGTACTTCTTGTGGAACTAAATATTAAGGATCTTGTGGCAGGTGAAGGGTGTGAGGCACCAGACTTCAGAAAAAAGTGAAATTTGAAGAGGATAAGAGAATCTTTAAATGCAGTGCAGTGGGAAAGGGACCTAGAAGGAAAGTCTCCGAATAAGATGACTGAGTTAACCTGGAAGTACAGGAAGACACAGCAGAAGTTCATACCCAAAAGAGTAGAAAATCCGAAAACAAAGCCTTTGATCAACCAAAGATGCAGAGAAGAAACGTTATGAACGAGACCTTGAAAAACCTATAGGAAACGAAGAACAATAGAAAATACACATATAAGCACAAGATTCAAAAGCGAATATGCAAGGGCTTGGAGAGAGGCTGAACAACAATCTGAAAATGACAGCAGTAAAAACCAAGACGGAGCCAAAACTACCTCACAGCCACCAAACAAACACAACAGAGTAATAGGTAAAAACTTTTCAGTGTGCTAGATACATCAATTGCAATGGGACCTGATAAGGTGTCACCATGTATTACACAGGGCATTGTTGAAAATGTGTATAAAAGCTCTCCATATATAATGTCAGTTTACGGGTTTTGTTCTGAAACCAGACGCGTATTAGTCCTGAAGAGTAGCCAGGACAGGACAGGAGCAGGTGAGGTGTGTTTTTGAGTCAGTACGAGAACAGCGGCGGCTGGAGCAAGACGTCATGGTTTGGTGTTTGTTTAAGTGGGGAAGGGGGGTGATTTTGGGTATGTTTATGCCATAGGTTATTTTATTGGTTTTGGTGTTCTCACATTTATCTGTAAGGCCATAGGGTGCAGGGACCTGTTTAGTGAAGGGTACAGTTAATAGTGTTTCACCTGCAGTTAAGAGGCCAGCAGATGGGGGGGGGGGGGAGAGTGTTCATGGAACCTCAATGTTTATTTGTTTTAACCAACAGTAGCAGTGTTCTAGTGAGCTAATGTTTTAACCAACAGTAGCAGTGTTCTAGTGAGCTAATGTGAGTACTTGGTAAAGGTGTACTGGTGTTTGGTGATCTTTGTATGTAGTAGGTATGTTGTATATGTTAGTTTACTATTAATATATTATTGGGCCCCTAGACATAATGTTTACACCTAGGCGCCAGTATTTATATTTACGTAACATTGAAAATTATGTTACATCATAGACTCTCTGAAAGGAATCATTCAAGTGAAGGCCAGTAGGTAATGGAGACGATAATCACCAGAGTGTTAGAACACTTGGATGGAAGTGATTTCATAAACAGTAATCAACACGGGTTTAGAGATTGTAAATCCTGTCTTACAGAGATCTATGAAACAGTGACAGACGTGAGACAAGAGAGAGAGAGCGATAGGTAGCTTGCATATTCTGCATGTACTCCAATGGATCAAAGAGTACCTTAGTGGAAGAGATGTCAATATAATGGGGAAGAGTCAGAAGCGGGGTTCTGCAGTGATCGGTAGTGTTGCTGATATGCGTGACTGACATACTGGTAGTGTTGCTGATATGCGTGACTAACATACTAGATGGGGTTGAGGCAGATGTATCTGTTTCCTGATGCTGTAAAACTAATACAGAATAAAAAAAAAAGACAAAGAGGACAAAAAATGGTTATAAACGGATCAGGATAAACTGTATGACTGGTCTGTTGAGTGGATACTTGAATTCAAATCCACAAAATGCACTGTTATAAAGATTAGAGAAGGGGCAAGAAGGCGGGACGCAGAATAGAGTTGCATTGTGACAAGCATATTGCTATCGGCACATATCAATTGAATAAGTTCTGCAGCTAATGCTCATCTTGCAAATCTGAAAATAACGTTCAGGAATATCGACAAAGTAATTCAAGGCCTTCTATGCAACAAGTCAAGTCCATCTTGTAGTACACATCAACATGGAACTCAAACCTGATAAAGCATGTTAAGAAACTGGAGAAAGTGCAAAGGCATACCTTTGATAAGTTCCAAGAGTTGTTCTACTCTCAGAGCCCGGCCTTGGGACAGGCTTGTGTAATGCTTGCCTTTTCAACGAGGCTATTGCTGCTTGTGGCCCGCTGACCCACATATCCATTACAACCTGGTTGATATATCCCCTGGTAAAGATATTTGTCAAGTTTTTTCTATACTTGTCCCAGCAATGTTTCTGATATCTTCTAGTAAGATACTGAATAATCTGGAGTCAGGGATGTTGATATAGTGTTCCTTATTGTGCCCACTGTACCCCTGCTTTTCACTCTATGTTGTTATAGCAGTGTTCAGATTTGGGACAAGGCCTTCATGTTCTTTCCAGGTATATATTATCATGTTTCTCTTCTCTCTCTCTCTCTCTCTCCTCTCTCTCTCTCTCTTCTCTTCTTTTCTTCTTTTCTTCTCTCTTCTTCTCTTTCTCCTTCTCTCTCTCTCTCTCTCTCCTTTTTCTCTCTCTCTCTCTCTCTCTCTTCTCTCTCTCCTCCCAGTGAGTACATATTTAGTAATTTAAAAGCTTTATTGGCTTTATGGTGTTCGTAACGGATCTCTATCTTTCCCAGCTCTAATATTTCTCCTTCCAGGAATGGGTCTTCAACACTGCAATATTCCAAATGAGAAAGCACAAGGATTTGAAAAGTGTCACCATTGCATTATTTCACTTGTCTTGAAAGTTCTCATGATTCATCCAGTCATCCTTTTGGCTGTCGTGACCTTAGTTTATTATGTTTTTTGAAAAAAAGGTCAACTGACAATTATTCCCCAGGTCTTCCACGTGTTCCTTTCGACTTATTCGACAGTCCTCTAGTGTTTCGAATACAGTGTCCCTTTTGAGTTCTTCCTTTCCATACCTAAGCAGCTGGAACTTATTACCATTGAAGTCATGTTGTTCTCTACTGCCCACTGGAAAACAGTTATGTCTTCCTGCAATTTTTCAATGTCTTCTACAGTAGTGACTTTCATGCTTATTTTAGTGTCATCTGTAAATGATGATACAAAACTTTGATTTGAGTTTTTATCTTTGGCTGCAATGAGGATAAGAAACAGCGGAGGTGTCAGGACAGTGATTTGGGGAACTGAGCTTTTAACTTCGCTGATTCAGGATTTAGCTCTTATTACTACAACTTTTTGTGTTCTGTGTTAGTAACTTAAAAAAATCATCTGCCTACCTTTCCCGTAATGCTTATGGCGCTCATTTTGTGTGCAATCACCCCATAATAGCATTTGTCATATGCCTTTGCAAAATTTGTGCATATCACATCTGTATTCTTCCATCGACTCCGTAATTTGATCATAGTGGTTCAGCAGCTGTGACAGGCATGGTCATTACGACGGCTAACTCTCCAGTCTGGAGTTTTAAATCTTACCTATAATAGTTTTGAACTGTTCAAATTTCTTAGATGTCCTCTTAACTGAAGTGTGTTCATGAAGTTTCTTTATACCTGGCTGGCGGGGGAGGGGGGGCGCCTTCCACCTGAACAAAAAAAATAATGGAAAAAACAAAATAAATAATGACTAGGTTTAATAATGAAGATATTTTTAAGTTTTTAATTAAAATTAAATAAGAAATAAAAAAATATATGGCCGTTGTGGTTCTGGTATGGCGTTGGGCAGGAGTATGTAAGGACCAGGATGGTTCTCTGATGCTAAAGAAATGGAATAGGTTATCCTGGGTGGATGGTATCAGTCCGGTGTTCTGGACTCCTGTTACTACTTTGTTGTAGCACCGCAAGTAGGATGTAGAGGTGAGTAGTAGTAAAATTCTGCTAATTCTGGCGTTTATCCTGGAGGACCAGGCCAGCAGAAGAGATGATAAAGAAAACAAGTGATTAGAAGAGAATCATCATGGGCTTGGTATCCCTAGCTTTGAAAGTTCTCATTATCCATCCAATCTTCCTTGCACAGGGGTCGGCGAACCTTTTTTGGGTGTTACCCCAAAATAAATTTATGTACAGCAAAATTATCCACTAGACTTGAAAGTCCACAGAATCTGGTAAAACACAAGGAGCATTCAAATTCAAAAATAAAACACAAAATTAACCTGCCTCAGTTGCCTCCACCACTACCACCTGCCTCAGTTGCCTCCACCACTACCACCTGCCTCAGTTGCCTCCACCACTACCACCTGCCTCAGTTGTCTTCACTACTACAACCTGCCTCAGTTGCCTCCACCACTACCACCTGCCTCAGTTGCCTCCACCACTACCACCTGCCTCAGTTGCCTCCACCACTACCACCTGCCTCAGTTGCCTCCACCACTACCACCTGCCTCAGTTGCCTCCACCACTACCACCTGCCTCAATTGTCTCCACCACTACCACCTGCCTCAGTTGTCTCCACCACTACCACCTGCCTCAGTTGTCTCCACCACTACCACCTGCCTCAGTTGTCTCCACCACTACCACCTACCTCAGTTGTCTCTATCACTACCACCTGCCTCAGTTGTCTCCACCACTACCACCTGCCTCAGTTGTCTCCACCACTACCACCTGCCTCAGTTGTCTTAACCACTACCACCTCCCTCAGTTGTCTCCACCACTACCACCTGCCTCAGTTGTCTCCATCACTACCACCTGCCTCAGTTGTCTTCACTACTACCACCTGCCTCAGTTGCCTCCACCACTACCACCTGCCTCAATTGTCTCCACCACTACCACCTGCCTCAATTGTCTCCACCACTACCACCTGCCTCAGTTGTCTCCACCACTACCACCTGCCTCAGTTGTCTCCACCACTACCACCTGCCTCAGTTGTCTCCACCACTACCACCTACCTCAGTTGTCTCTATCACTACCACCTGCCTCAGTTGTCTCCACCACTACCACCTGCCTCAGTTGTCTCCACCACTACCACCTGCCTCAGTTGTCTTAACCACTACCACCTCCCTCAGTTGTCTCCACCACTACCACCTGCCTCAGTTGTCTCCATCACTACCACCTGCCTCAGTTGTCTCCACCACTACTACCTTCAGTTGTCTCCAACACTATCACCTTCAGTTGTCTCCACCACTACTACCTTCAGTTTTCTCCAACACTACTACTACCTTCAGTTGTCTCCACCACTACCACCTGCCTCAGTTGTCTCCACCACTACTACCTTCAGTTGTGTCCAACACTACCACCTTCGGTTGTCTCCACCACTACTACCACCACCACTACCTTCAGTTGTCTCCACCACTACTACCTTCAGTTGTCTCCACCACTACCACCTGCCTCAGTTGTCTCCACCACTACCACCTGCCTCAGTTGTCTTCACTACTACCACCTGCCTCAGTTGCCTCCACCACTACCACCTGCCTCAGTTGCCTCCACCACTACCACCTGCCTAAGTTGTCTCCACCACTCCCACCTGCCTCAGTTGTCTCCACCACTACCACCTACCTCAGTTGTCTCCATCACTACCACCTGCCTCAGTTGTCTCCACCACTACCACCTGCCTTAGTTGTCTCCACCACTACTACCTTCAGTTGTCTCCACCACTACTACCTTCAGTTGTCTCCACTACCACCTGCCTCAGTTGTCTCCACCACTACTACCTTCAGTTGTCTCCACTACCACCTGCCTCAGTTGTCTCCACCACTACTACCTTCAGTTGTCTCCAACACTATCACCTTCAGTTGTCTCCACCACTACTACCTTCAGTTGTCTCCACCACTACTACCTTCAGTTGTCTCCACCACTACTACCTTCAGTTGTCTCCAACACTATCACCTTCAGTTGTCTTCACCACTACTACTTTCAGTTGTCTCCACCACTACTACCTTCAGTTGTCTCCACCACTACTACCTTCAGTTGTCTCCACCACTACTACCTTCAGTTGTCTCCACCACTACTACCTTCAGTTGTCTCCAACACTACCACCTTCGGTTGTCTCCACCACTACTACCTTCAGTTGTCTCCACCACTACCACCTTCAGTTGTCTCCACCACTACCACCTACTTTAGTTGAGGTAGTTGATTTCCTCCTGAACACCTGCCTCACCTGAAGCCACCTCCATCACCTGGTATCACAAGCATCACTACTACCACACTACCTACTCACATGACAGGGCTTGTCTCACTGGAAGATCTTCCTACCAACAATAGCTAGGATGTCAACACGACTTTATTCGGTACACAAGAGGGGTTTTTAACACTGTTCGTTTCCTTTTCTACAAAAGCACAATAGTTTGGATATAATAATCATGAATGTTAATGATAATGTTAACGGTGATATTTACATGTTTAACCCATTCAGAGGAACCTTCACCATTTGTGTTGAGCTCTTGGCTGAGGTCTACGACATAAACTTGGGAGTTATCTAATACCGTCGTAAATATGCTGGGGCACAGTGGCGGCGGCAGAGGAACAATGCCAGCTAGCGTGTTTACATGTAATGGTCGCGCCAGAACACACTTAACACGCAATATCACCGCCACTCATTTATGTTACAAGAAATTGTAATTCATGCAGAACTTTATAACTTGGCCCAACTTTCTTCACATAAAGTCCAAGAACAGGAGTATTCTAATACACAAAAAGTTACATTAAGAGCTAAGTAGTTCTGGGACCTTGCATATCGTTGTTCATACCGCAAATCCTACAAGTCTCTTGCATGAGTTCGGAACTTTGATAACATATTACCCAAACTATTTTAATTAAGAGTAAAGCTGTAGGCAATCACTTACCTTGGAATCTCTGGGCAGGTGTACGTAAGGCGCTGTATGTTACCGCATTTACTGCTCACATTCTGAGATCCCTTGTACTCTTCGTCGACCTTAACTCCGAGTTCATCTCAGATGATGATTCCAATATAATTAGGGAATGCTCTTATGCTCAGGTCAAATAAGCTAAGTTTAGTCCAGTTTGATTTTTTTTTCTTGTTAAATTCAAGTATTAAGTGATATAGTTCATTTATAAGTATATAAGTGAATTATTGTGGACGAGACTTGAAGAGGGTTAACGTGATGTACTGTGAAGCACTCATGATTTGCCCTGAGAAGCAGTCATGTATTTAACGTGTGTAGCAGTCATGTGTTGGACTTGTGAAGCAGTCATGTGTTGAACTTGTGAAGCAGTCATGTGTTGGACTTGTGAAGCAGTCATGTGTTGGACTTGTGAAGCAGTCATGTGTTGAACTTGTGAAGCAGTCATGTATTTAACGTGTGTAACAGTCATGTGTTGGGCTTGTGAAGCAGTCATGTGTTGAACTTGTGAAGCAGTCATGTGTTGGACTTGTGAAGCAGTCATGTGTTGGACTTGTGAAGCAGTCATGTGTTGGACTTGTGAAGCAGTCATGTGTTGGACTTGTGAAGCAGTCATGTATTTAACGTGTGAAGCAGTCATGTGTTGGACATGTGAAGCAGTCATGTATTTAACGTGTGTAGCAGTCATGTGTTGGACTTGTGAAGCAGTCATGTAATTAACGTGTGAAGCAGTCATGTATTGAACTTGTGAAGCAGTCATGTATTTAACGTGTGTAGCAGTCATGTATTGGACTTGTGAAGCAGTCATGTGTTGGACTTGTGTAGCAGTCATGTGTTGGACTTGTGAAGCAGTCATGTGTTGGACTTGTGAAGTAGTCATGTATTTAACGTGAAGCAGTCATGAAATTAACGTGTAAAGCAGTCATGTATTTAACGTGTGTAGCAGTCATGTGTTGGACATGTGAAGCAGTCATGTATTTAACGTGTGAAGCAGTCATGAAATTAACGTGTAAAGCAGTCATGTATTTAACGTGTGAAGCAGTCATGTATTTAACGTGTGAAGCAGTCATGTATTTAACGTGTGTAACAGTCATGTATTTAACGTGTGTAACAGTCATGTGTTGGATGTGTGAAGTAGTCATGTGCTTGAAGGCAGTTGCTCGATTTTTAGCGCACTCAGCTCACTCATTGAGGTCCGTGGTTCGATCCCTGGTACGGGTGGAAACATCTGAACATGATTCCTTACACCAGCTGTCCCCTTTTACCTAGCAGTAAGTAGGTACCTGGGAGTTAGGCGACTGGTGTGTTAAGCATTCCATGAAAAAAAATAACCTAAATTGCCCGAAATGCTCTGCATAACCCGGGGCTTTCTATATAGTAAGTCATTGTTGTTAGCTATGGTCTTTATAAGTTGTATCAAGTACTTGCAGAAATGAAGATTATTATTATTATTATTATTATTATTATTATTATTATTATTATTATTATTATTATTATTATTATTATTATTATTATTATTATTATTATTATTATTATAATAATAATAATAATTATTATTATTATTATTATTATTAAAAATTAAAATTTTTATTATTATTATTATTATTATTATTATTATTATTAGTAGTAGTATTTTTAGTTTGTAGTAGTTTTTAGTAGTATTATTATTAGTATTATTATAATAGCAGTAGCAGTAGTAGTAGAGTAGTAGTAGTAGTAGTAGTAGTAGTAGTAGCAGTAGTAGTAGCAGTAGCAGTAAGTAGAGTAGTAGTAGTAGAGTAGTAGAGTAGTGAGCAGTAGAGTAGCAGCAGCAGTAACAGTAGCAGCAGCAGTAGCAGCAGCAGCAGCAGCAGCAGCAGCAGCAGCAGCAGCAGCAGCAGCAGCAGCAGCAGCAGCAGCAGCAGCAGCAGCAGCAGAAGCAGAGCAGCAGCAGCAGCAGAAGCAGAAGCAGCAGCAGCAGCAGCAGCAGCAGCAGCAGCAGCAGGGAGCAGCAGCAGCAGCAGCAGCAGCAGCAGCAGCAGCAGCAGCAGTAGCAGGAGCAGCAGCAGCAGCAGCAGCAGCAGCAGCAGCAGCAGCAGCAGCAGCAGCAGCAGCAGCAGCAGCAGCAGCAGCAGCAGCAGCAGCAGCAGCAGCAGCAGCAGCAGCAGCAGCAGCAGCAGCAGCAGCAGCAGCAGCAGCAGCAGCAGCAGCAGCAGCAGCAGCAGCAGCAGCAGCAGCAGCAGCAGCAGCAGCAGAGCAGCAGCAGCAGCAGCAGCAGCAGCAGCAGCAGCAGCAGCAGCAGCAGCAGCAGCAGCAGCAGCAGCAGCAGCAGCAGCAGCAGCAGCAGCAGCAGCAGCAGCAGCAGCAGTAGCAGTAGCAGTAGCAGCAGCAGCAAGCAGCAGCAGCAGCAGCAGCAGCAGCAGCAGCAGCAGCAGCAGCAGCAGCAGCAGCAGCAGCAGCAGCAGCAGCAGCAGCAGCAGCAGCAGCAGCAGCAGCAGCAGCAGCAGCAGCAGCAGCAGCAGCAGCAGCAGCAGCAGCAGCAGCAGCAGCAGAGAGCAGCAGCAGCAGCAGCAGCAGCAGCAGCAAGTAGCAGCAGTAGCAGTAGTAGCAGTAGTATAATAGCAGAGAGAACAGTAGCAAAGAGACAGTAGCAATAGCAGCAACAGCAGCAATAGCTAGCAATAGCAGCAATAGCAGTAATAGCAGTAGAATAGCAGCAATAGCAGTACAGTATAAAGCAAATAGCAGCAATAGTAGCAATAGCAGCAATAGTGAGCAATAGTAGCAATAGATAACAGTAGTAATAGCAGCAATAGTAGCAATAGTAGCAACAGCAGTAATAGTAGCAATAGCAGTAAGTAGTAATAGTAGTAATAGTAGCAATAGTAGTAATAGTAGTAATAGAGTAATAGTAGAATAGTAGTAATAGCAGTAATAGTAGCAATAGCAGTAAAGTAGTAATAGTAGCAATAGTAGCAATAGCAGAATAGTAGTAATATAGAATAGTAGTAATAGTAGTAATAGTAGTAATAGCAGCAATAGTAGCAATAGTAGAATAGTAGCAATAGAGTAATAGTAGTAATAGAGTAATAGTAGCAATAGTAGCAATAGTATAATAGTAGTAATAGTAGTAATAGTAGTAATAGCAGTAATAGCAGCAATAGTAGTAATAGTAGTAATAGTAGTAATAGTAGCAATAGTAGTAATAGTAGTAATAGTAGTAATAGTAGCAATAGTAGCAATAGTAGTAATAGTAGCAATAGTAGTAATAGTAGTAATAGTAGTAATAGTAGAATAGTAGTAATAGTAGAATAGTAGAATAGTAGTAATAGTAGTAATAGTAGTAATAGTAGCAATAGTAGTAATAGTAGTAATAGAGTAATAGTAGCAATAGTAGTAATAGTAGTAATAGTAGAATAGTAAATAGTAGTAATAGTAGTAATAGTAGTAATAGTAGTAATAGTAGTAATAGTAGTAATAGTAGTAATAGTAGTAATAGTAGAATGAAATGTAGTAATAGTAGTAATAGTAGTAATAGTAGTAATAGTAGTAATAGTAGTAATAGTAGTAATAGTAGTAATAGTAGTAATAGTAGTAATAGTAGTAATAGTAGTAATAGTAGTAATAGTAGTAATAGTAGTAATAGTAGTAATAGTAGTAATAGTAGTAATAGTAGTAATAGTAGTAATAGTAGTAATAGTAGTAATAGTAGTAATAGTAGTAATAGTAGTAATAGTAGTAATAGTAGTAATAGTAGTAATAGTAGTAATAGTAGTAATAGTAGTAATAGTAGCAATAGCAGTAAAGTAGCAATAGTAGTAATAGTAGCAATAGCAGTAATAGTAGTAATAGTAGTAATAGTAGAAGTAAAGTAATAGTAGCAATAGTAGTAATAGTAGTAATAGTAGTAATAGTAGTAATAGTAGCAATAGTAGTAATAGTAGTAATAGTAGCAATAGTAGTAATAGTAGCAATAGTAGTATATAGTAAGTAGTAATAGTAGCAATAGTAGAATAGTAGTCAATAGTAGCAATAGTAGCAATAGTAGTAATAGTAGTAATAGTAAATAGCAGTAATAGTAGTAATAGTAGTAATAGTAGCAATAGTAGCAATAGTAGTAATAGTAGTAATAGTAGTAATAGTAGTAATAGTAGTAATAGTAGTAATAGTAGTAATAGTAGTAATAGTAGTAATAGTAGTAATAGTAGTAATAGTAGTAATAGTAGTAATAGTAGTAATAGTAGTAATAGTAGTAATAGTAGTAAATAGTAATAGTAGTAATAGTAGTAAGTAGTAATAGTAGAATAGTAGTAATAGTAGCAAAGTAGAATGTAGTAGTAGTAGTATAGTAGAAATAGCAGTAGTAGTAGTATAGTAGAGTAGTAGTAGTATAGTAGTAGTAGTAGTAGTAGTAGTAGTAGTAGTAGTAGTAGTAGTATATGATGCAGGGCGTGTGAATCAGCCACTGGACTGACGTGAGAGCAGTTATGTGCAGGACGTGTGAAGTATACCTGTCTTGGACGTGTGATGCAGATCTGTCCACACTGTATAAATCTTTTTAAGGCAATAATTATTATGTTAATTTATTTAAATATAATATATTTGGAGACGTTTAATACTTATTTTAAGTACTTAATACTTATTTAATGACGTTTTCTCTGTAAAGATACTCAAGTGTTACACATGTGTCTTATTGATGTTCTTCTAAGTCACTTAGACACGATTGTCTTTTTATTATATGGACTCTGGTTTATGACATTAGATATTAAATACGAAGTCTTAATAAGATATATTTAATAAAACATGATGAAATAAGAAAATCTCTCTCTCTATCTCTATCTCTCAGTCATATTGCTCTTGATTTTAAGGTATAGAGACAGACAACATATATTATGTAGTATAGTAATACATATTATGTAGAATATTAAGCCATGGAGACCGGGTTCCTGTAGTTGAGAATTAGCACAAGATAATCTCTTTAGCAGCGCTCCCTGGTCAAATATATAGGTCTCCATAAGAGCATAGAACTCACAGTTAGTTCCTTTATTTTAAATGTAGATTGATAAATGCATTATTCTACTTTCAGATTATTTCTGTGGACACTTGCTCGAGGCACATGTATTGTTTGTAAATGCTTCGTTGCACAGTACATGACAGACCATCCACCATCAAACATCAAGGTAACATTTGCAATCAGCATTCATCCCCTTTAACTAATATATATCAAATGCAGCTTATACAGTGAAAGATAATCTTAACAAATATATTTAATGGAATGGAAATATTCCTGCTTGTGATCTTTTAGGAGTGTATGTTAGACGAATAGATGTATGAAGAACTGTATCTATTACACAGGATAGAAAATGATCTATTAAATGAATTTATTGTAAATATTAAAAAAAAAATGAATGTAAAGTATTTACTCCGAGTAAAATAATGTAAAAATAAATATTGTTACAATAATGGCATACAGCACAGAAAAGATGAGAAATTAGTCACATGTGCCAAAAAAGTGGGTATGTATATTTGAAGACGTTTCGCTGTCCAGTGGCTTTTTCAGTTCATTACAGAGTTGGTAATGCGAAGACAACAGAGGATGAGGTAATCAGTCCCCATTCTAGTCTGGATGTCTGTGTTCAGTACCTTAGTACCTTAGTACCTTAGTCTTCATTAATGTGTGTTCCGTAGTTTGATGGCTAGTGCACTCATCTCACACACTGAGGTACGGGAGTCGATCCCCGGTAATGGTGGAAACATTAGGATGTGTTTCCTTAAGACACCTACTGTCCCTGGTCACCTATCAGTAAAATAGGTACCTGGATGCTAGTCGACTGGTGTGGGTTGTATCCTAATTTGCCTGAAATACTCTGTGTAACAAGGATCGTTTTATATAATAGTATGTCATTAATGTCAGCTGGTTTGTATACCTTGTATATATACTTGTAGAAATACAAGATTATTATTATTATAAGACCACTGGTTTGTGTAACGTCGTCAATTTACCCAGTTGTTGTACATGTGTATAAGTCATCATCTTACGGGGAATTTTGATACAGAGGTTATATCCTACAACCTACTATTTGCTAAGCTCTGGCCCATCTCTTATGAGGTAGTGAGATCAATTTTTGGATGTGTTGACAACTAATTGTGGAGTGGAACAACTGATAAGCTTGTGTGACCATCAGTTGGGTATTAACACACCTGCTGAGGTAGTTGGGTAGTGGTCCACTGGTAGGGTAGTGGTCCACTTGTTGGGTAGTGGTCCACTGGTAGGGTAGTGATCCACTTGTTGGGTAGTGGTCCACTGGTAGGGTAGTGGTCCACTTGTTGGGTAGTGGTCCACTGGTAGGGTAGTGATCCACTTGTTGGGTAGTGGTCCACTGGTAGGGTAGTGGTCCACTTGTTGGGTAGTGGTCCACTGGTAGGGTAGTGATCCACTTGTTGGGTAGTGGTCCACTGGTAGGGTAGTGGTCCACTTGTTGGGTAGTGGTCCACTGGTAGGGTAGTGGTCCACTTGTTGGGTAGTGGTCCACTGGTAGGGTAGTGATCCACTTGTTGGGTAGTGGTCCACTGGTAGGGTAGTGGTCCACTTGTTGGGTAGTGAGATCACTGGTTGGGTAGTGGTCCACTGGTTGGGTAGTGAGATCACTGGTTGGGTAGTGGTCCACTGGTAGGGTAGTAGTCCACTGGGTGGGTAGTGAAATCACTGGTTGGGTAGTGGTCCACTGGTTGGGTGGTGGTCCACTGGTTCGGTAGTGAGATCAATCTTGGGAGATATGGGACCACTGATAAGGGTAGTTGGACCACTTGTGGAGTTAGTGGTACCACTGCTAAGGTTGTGGGTCAATTGGTGTGGCAGTGGGACCACTTCTGAAGCATAACCTCTACCCGGGTCATGGGACCACTAGTGGGATAATAAAGCTAAGAGTGATAAAGCATAAACAAAAAAATGAAAAGTCACAACACCGTGATTGGAATACTCAAAAAACCAGCACAAAGGAGACTGGAACTTATGGAGCACCAAGTTCTGGAGCCTACTCTACCTGATGCTAGCTTTCTTTTTGTATCCACCTCCCATTTAGAGATGGCTCACTTTTGAACTTCACCCATATACCTAGAGGCTTGCCTGTGCAAGTTCCTGTTATAGGTAGTAGGATGTCTCTTATACCTTCGGCATGCCTTGTACTTAGCAGTAGCAGCCTCTCTACAACGAAAGATAAACCAAGACTGATCTATAAGGCTTCGACACATTCTGCCGGTGAGGTTCTTGTTGTACATTAGGAATGTGTCCAGTGAAGACATTCACTTGGTTGTCAACATCCTGCTCTCACCAACACTCCTCTCCTGCTTTCAGCAACACTCCTCTCCTACTCTCACCAACACTCCTCTCCTGTTCTCACTGTGGCATGCAAAGAGAATGTTACAATTTATTCTGCGTATGTCACACTCCCATATAGGCTGCCTCCCAACCAACAAACTTGGTGCTAAGGTTTTAACGATCGATAGGGTACCCATCGTTAAATCAGTACCTTGGTTCGTTGACCAATCACAAGCAAGCCCGCCAAACCTGAAGCAATGTGGTTCACTTGCGATAAGGATTGGCAGACTTGCCTAGCTGCTGGTTGAGTATGGTACACTCTCTCTGGCTTCTGCTTTGCCATATGTCACCGTGGTGTACACTTACTATTATTCTATCTGTACACATTGTACATAGTGTACATATCTGTATATAGTGCGTGAAGGCAAAATATACATTATAGTCTGCTGCTGAGTTTGTTCGATCTAATTCCCATTGTGAAAAGGTCTCACAAACCACTCTTACCTGTTTCCGTAATACTCACCAGCACCATTTCTCTCTTACCCTCACTAACACTCCTCTCCAACTCTCACCAACACTCCTATCCAACTCTCACCAACATTTCTCTTCTACTCTCGCTAATACTTCTCTTCTACTCTCACTAACACTTCTCTTCTACTCTCACCAACACTTCCCTTCTACTCTCACTTACACTTTTCTTCTACTCTCACTTACACTTCTCTTCTGCTCTCACTAACACTTCTCTTCTGCTCTCACTAACACTTTTCTTCTACTCTCACTAACACTTCTCTTCTACTCTCACTAACACTTCTCTTCTACTCTCGCCAACACTTCTCTTCTACTCTCACTTACATTTCTCTTCTACTCTCAATAACACTTCTCATCAGCTCTCACTAACACTTCTCTTCTACTCTCCCTAACACTTCTCTTCAACTCTCACTAACACTTCTCTTCTACTCTCACTAACACTTCTCTTCTACTCTCACTAACACTTTTCTTCTACTCTCACTAACACTTCTCTTCTACTCTCACTAACATTTCTCTTCTACTCTCACTAACACTTCTCTTCTACTCTCACCAACATTTCTCTTCTACTCTCACCAACAGTTCTCTTCTACTCTCACTAACACTTCTCTTCTACTCTCACTTACACTTTTCTTCTACTCTCACTTACACTTCTCTTCTACTCTCACTTACACTTCTCTTCTACTCTTACTAACACTTCTCTTCTACTCTCACTTACACTTCTCTTCTACTCTCACTTACTCTTCTATTCTACTCGCTTTTATTATTCTCGGGTTTTCATTGTCTCTTCTTTCCTTTACGTATTTTCTCACTTTTCCTGTTCCCTATTCTCTTCCTGTTCCCTTCTTATTGTCTCTTAACTTTTCTCATCTCTTCGCTTTCCTCTCTCCTTCACCTTTCTTCTCTTCTACTCTTTGTCTTGACTTTCTCTCACACTTAAACTTACTTGTTCAATAAAACTTGGTATTGTGTATGATCCAACTTTATGGCAACTTTATGCATAATGACACGTGATCCGCTTTGTTACTATCCTTCTCTCTTTTCCTGACTTGACTTCTTTTCCTTTGACCTCTTACCTGTCCATAACGTCTAATTAACCATTCTCATTCCCTTCATTTTCGTGTGTCTCTCTTCCATCTTTCTTCCTCCCAATATTTATTATATCTTGTTTTCCTATTGAAGTGTCTCAGCTAAGATTGATATATTTCATTATATTTCCCTCACCTCCGCCTAACCTGTGTGCACAATAATAACAAGGACACATATGGCTTTTTTAAGGTTAATTTCATATGTAACAGAGTAGTCATGATATATTGGTAATGCTTCAATGTCTGTCTCATATATTATAGTCGAGTAGCAGCACATAGCAAGTATTCAAATTGTTTGTATTCTTTAAGACAATTTAGGCAGCCTTTCTGAAAAAAATTTCTCCCTCTCATTTTATGTACGTAGTTATACAATTAGTTATTCATGTCCCGCTAAGTCACTGTGACAACTTTCACAACCTACGATGTATTTTTTGAGGGAAATCTGTTCTCTCGTGGATTTCTAAAGGTAATCTTTGGCTTCCTTTTAAAACAGTCTGGGACAGAATAACACAGAGGAAATAAGCAGTTTGTTTATTTTTTCTTAATTAAATAAAAAATGAAAGATTTCACATTATAATTTAATATATTAGAGAAGCGGAAATAAAGGAAAACTAAAGTGCCCCAATTATTTATGATACTCATGGGAAAGACGGGAAGGATGTTTATCACCTATGGGTAAGAAGGTGTCTGGGAAAGACGATCCAAGAGATAGGAGTTAAAGGACTCTTATAGGACCCAGGAGAGACAGGAGGAGCTTAAAGCGATTAGTGAAATTGAAAGAAATTCGAAATATTTATTTTCATATGCCAAAAACAAGACAAATACCACATCTAGTATCTGGCCTCTGCTCACACAAGATGGGACTTTCACAGATGACATCAAGGAAATGAGTGAGATACTGAAATCTTAGTACGACTCTGTGTTTAGTGAGCCACTAATCAGTCTGAAGATCGGCAATCCAAATGATTTCTTCATGAATGAGCCTCAAAACTCCATCAATGTATGACAGATTTCCGACATTACCATAACTCGGATAGACTTTGAAAGAGCCATTGACAACATGCCCATGCACTCAGCCCCAGGCCCAGGCTCGTCGAACTCGTCTGGCAGTGTGCCCGCTGCCAGACGAACACCTACCCCAAGCTTTGAGCAGCTATAGCTTCTCCGTCTTAACTACAACAACCCCTGTACTACTATGAGACCTAATAACAGAAGAAGCAACAAAAAGAACAGCAACAAATCACCAAGAACTCCACTATTTCACTTGTCTACCCAGCAGGACACCGGTGCCTCATCCACCCCCCTACCACCACCCCAGGCTTCTCAACAACAACAATGGCTGACTCTCCCTCACCCTACTCAACCACCACCCAAGACGACGGGACAGCAACAACACTAATCATGACTGAATCTTCCTCAAACCACACTGCCTTCGTAGGATTTGACCCATCTGAAATGATCTCAGGTATGACAAATGATCTTGTCACTCTTAAGTCATACATCACCAACCTAACTGTCTAAAACATGAATCTTTGTACAACACTATCTAAACATGAAACTAAGTTAGCCCACCTTGAAAGCAAGATCCTCAGCCTTGAAAAGAAGTTTACATCAGCTGGAATTGCTGATTTTGGCAAGACCCTCCAAACAGTCATAGCCAGCCATACAGACCAAATAACATCCCTAAACACGAAGGTTGAAGATGCTGTCAAGAACTGGAAGACCAACATGGATATCCAGCTGACCGAATATTTTACTAACCAAGAAGATAAAACTGAGCAAGATAAGTTATCTGTCTCAGTAATAATTAGCAGTTCACTCTTTCCAAGTGGCATAAACCACACCAACTGCAAAGATGCTGCTCTTCAGACCATAAAAGACCACTTAAATGTAGTAGTACCAGCATCAGAGATAACAGAATCTCGATTACTAGGTAACCAAGGTAGAAAACAAAGTGTTATGCTTAGATTTCACACGAAAGACAGGAAAAAAGATCTAATAAATTCATCTATTAAAGCAAAAATAGATGCTTATGTAAATGAGTCTCACAAAAAAAGTCAGAACCTCCTGTACAGAGTAAGAAAACCAGTGCTTCACACGGGATGGAAAAATTCTAGTAAGGAAAACAAGTGTAGGCCGTGTTTACTATATCACGAATGAAAATGTACTGTCCAGCTTCCTTCGAGATGCTAATCTTACAGAGTCTGACCAACCTCAGAGACCAAATCCTTAGACTACGTTAGTGCAATTAAATTCCATAATTGTCCTAGTAACTGCTACCTCACTATCTCAAATTTCTCACACAATTGATTGTGTGATTTATTTTGTATTTCTTGTATTAGAATCAATTACCTCATTATATGTAACTTTTTATATAACTTTATATATATATATATATCTTTTTTTCTTTAATTGCAATTATTTTGCAATATACTTTTTAATACATATTTACCATTACCATTTTCCAACCTTAACTGTATACAGTATTATTAATCACTTTATTTACTTAAAATTTGATTAAAACCTGTACTTTGTACAATTAATCTCTATATTCTCTTAAAATAGGTCTTTGCGTTCATTTCCCTCATATTGTCTTTTATAAATTCTAAAACTTCAACCAGTGCAATATTGAATTCAAATAATTGTCCAAAAATAAGTAAATACTAGTCATAGTAACTATTCCAACCAATTCATTAGCCAGTTCAATTAGTAAATCATCAACATTGTACAAATATCCTATATCTCTGTGAATTTTTTTCAAAATTGTAATAATCCAATAGTTAGTATATATAACTTTTTATATATATCCTTTTTCTTTAATTGCAATTATTTGCTATATATTTTTTAATACACATTTACCACTACCATTTTCCAACCTTAACTATATACAGTATTAGTAATCACTTTATTTACTTAAAATTTGATTAAAACCTTTTTTACTATTAGTCCACTCTACTTTGTACAATTAATCTCTATATTCTCTTAAAATAGTTCTTTACATTCATTTACCTCTTATTGTCTTTTATAAATTCTAAAATTTCAACTAGTGCAATATTTAACTCAAATAATTGTCCAAAACAAGTTAATACTAGTCATAGTAACTATTCCAACCATTTCATTAGCCAGTTCAATTAGTAAATCATCAACATTGTACAAATATCCTATATCTCTGTGAATTTTTTTTCAAAATTGTAATAATCCAATAGTTAGTAAGAATAATTAATCTAGTATCATATTATAAAGTTTAGCATATTCCATTGTTCTTAAGACTAGTTATAGAATAACACTAAATCCTATGATTACAGGCATAGATCCTGACGTCAACCTATTATTAAATGACTTACATGATTCCAACAGCAACTGTAATTATTACACAGCAGATCAAGCAAAGACATTACTCAGAGAAAACAATAACATAACCATCTTTAATTACAATGTTAGATCTTTGAGCAAACATTATGATGACCTCACAGCACTACTCCAATCCCTACAGACCAATATGTCAATCATCACACTCACTGAGACCTGGCTAAAGCCTAGTATTACAGATGTCTATGCCATCCCAGATCAGCGAGGGGTTGGAATAGCTATATATTACTCAGATCAACTTGAATGTATCAATAACTCTTGCACAAGGGATGAGCATGGAGAATATATTATAACTAAATTTAAATCAAAAGACCTGCAAAAACCCCTCACAGTGATAAACATCTACAGATTACCACAGTCAAACATTCATCACTTTACTGAAAACTTAGGAAACCTGATAACTGATGCACACATGAACAAAGACCATTTACTGCTCAAAGTAGATTTCAACATAAATCTCCTACATGACCAGGACCCACAGGTAACACTAAGAGCAACTGCTTGTTACTACCAACAATATCAAAACCTACAAGAATCTTTGAGACTAGTATTTCATTATTAGACCACATCTGAACAAACACTATATCCCCTCTAAAATCAGGCATAATCACAGACAACACCACAGACCACTACCCTACCTTTCTCATAACCAACCTAGGTAATTTGCCCCAAGATATTAAAAAAGTTACCTTCAGACTACATAACGAGTCAGCTGTTAATAACTTTATAACAGCGATGATTAACATCGACTGGAATAATGAGTTAGAAACATATTCAGATACTAATGAATGCATCAATAATTTCCTTAAAAAAAAACCACCACCTCTAAAACAAACATTGCCCTAAAAAAACTAAAAAGATCACAGCTAAGAGACTCAACAATCCCTGGCTAACACCCAGCATCCTTAAATCCATTAACAAAAGGCACCAATATGAAAAACAATACAGAAGGGGTCTAATAACCAGAGAACAATCCAAAAGCTACTCATCAACCCTTACCAGCCTGATAAGAAGGTCAAAAAAATTGTATTATGAGAACAGACTACATAACATAAAAGGTGATATGAAAAAGACTTGGAAAATCCTATCTGCAATTCTAGGAATTAAAAAGATATCCAAGAACAATACCATCAAATTATCAAAAACAGATGAACTCCTACTCTCACCAACTGAGACACCAAACAGACTTAATGTTTTCTTCTCCAACATAGGAAAGAATCTAGCAAGTAAAATCCCAAGCTCTAACACCCATCCAACAGACTACCTCACAAGCACCTACCCTAATACGCTATTCCTAGCTCCTACCAACCCAATTGAAGTCTCGCTCATAATCAACACCCTTAAAAACAAGGCAGGAGACATAAACAGCTTACTACCTTTTATGTACAAAAAAGCTTCACAGGTACTGTCACCAATTATTGCAACGCTATTCAATAAATCCATTGAAACCTCTACCTTCCCTTCAATTCTCAAAATAGCAAGGGTCACCCCGATCCACAAAGGAGGTGATCAAACAGACTTGAATAATTATAGACCAATATCTAATTTACCACTGCTCTCTAAAATATTTTAAAAAATAATTCATAGACAGATATATTCCTACCTCGTCTCACACAACGTACTCAACCCCTGTCAGTTTGGATTCAGGACCAACAAAAGCACAAATGTTGCCATTATACACATGCTAGAGTTAATATATACCGCACTTGAGAAGAAAGGGTCCCACTGGGAATCTTCATTGATCTACGAAAAGCTTTTGATACAGTCGACCATGCTCACAAAATTAGCACACTATGGTATAAGAGGGCACCCACTCAACTACCTAAAGTCATACCTCAGTAACAGAAGCCAATACGTGTACACAAATGGAGCGAACTCTTCCACACAACAAATTACAGTCGGAGTCCCTCAAGGAAGTGTCCTGGGGCCACTCCTATTCCTCATTTACATCAATGACCTACCGAATGCATCACAACTACTCAAACCCATTTTGTTTGCAGATGACGACTAATAAACTTACTCTAAATACTGACAAGACCTACTTCATACAGTTTGGAAGCAAAGCCACAAATGTTCCACTTAATATAACACTCAACGGTTCACCCATCACAAGACTCACGGAGGAAAAATTCCTAGGAATCCACCTTGACAGTAGCCTTAAATTCCAAACACACATACAACAAATTTCCAAGAAAATCTCAAAGACAGTAGGTATATTATCAAAGATACGCTACTATGTACCTCAATCAGCTCTCCTTGCACTATATCATTCACTCATCTACCCGTATCTCACCTATGGAATCTGTGCATGGGGATCAACAACATTAAATCACCTTAGACCAATCATAACCCAGCAAAAGGCTGCGGTCAGAATGATAAAAAATTCCCACTCTAGACAGCATACTCCACCAATATTCAGAAGCCTAAAACTACTCACCATAAAGAACATTCACACTTATTCTTGTGCCTACTACATACATAGAACTCTACATTCTAATATAAACCCTCCACTCAAAATTCTCCTCACCAACCTTAATAGGACCCATGACCACAACACTAGAAACAGATCACTTTTTGATATACCCCGTGTTCATATCAACCTATGTAAGAATTCTATGCACATAAAGGGCCCCAGAATCTGAAATTCATTACCAATAAATACTAAAATAACCTTGTCTGAAAATCAATTTAAGACTCTACTCAAAAACCACCTACTCACCCTAAACTAAATAATCATACTGTAAATTACTTTAAAAAATGCTCAATGTTATTTTCCTATAAAATAATTTCAATTCTAACTATTATGTAACCACCTACTCACCCTAAACTAAATACTCATACTGTAAATTTGATCGATCTAATAAGACAAACTCACTCAATTTCTCTAATATTATGTTCATAGTCTATAAGGCATTAGATTAAGCTGCCCCTAATGCCATGGCATGCCAGTGGCTCTCCTTGCACTTCAATTTATGATTGTAATAACTTAACCTATGTAAACTAGCAATTAAATAAAATATTTGTATTTGTATTTGTATGGAGAAGGAGCTTAGACATGGGTGAAATTACACAGTTACTAAAAACAACGGATATAGCCCCACTTCATAAAGGTGGCAGCAAATCATTAGCTAAGAACTATAGACCAATAGCTTTAACATCCCACATCATAAAAATCTTTGAAAGAGTGCTAAGAAGCAGGATTGCAAACCACTTGGATTCCCAAAAACTGCACAATCCAGGGCAACATGGGTTAAGAGCAGGTCACTCCTGCCTCTCGCAACTATTGAATCACTATGATATGGTCTTGGATGCACTGGAAGAAAAACAGAATACAGATGTAATATACACAGACTTTGCCAAAGCCTTTGACAAGTGCGATCATGGCGTAATAGCACACAAAATACGTACTAAAGGAATAACTGGCAAAGTGGGGAGAGGGATCTTCAACTTCCTAACCAATCGAACACAAAGAGTAGTGGTCAACAGAGTTAAATCGGAAGCTGCCATAGTGAAAAGCTCTGTTCCACAAGGCACAGTACTCGCCCCCATCCTGTTCCTCATCCTCATATCAGACATTGACGGAGATGTAATCCACAGCACCATGTCATCCTTTGCAGACGATACTAGGATCTGCATGAGACTGTCATCTATTGAGGACACGGTTAGCCTCCAAGAAGATATAAACCAAGTTTTCCAATGGGCAACGGAAAACAATATGATGTTCAATGAGGACAAATTCCAACTACTCCGTTATGGAAAACTGGAGGAGATAATAACTAGATCTGAGTATACTACAAACTCTGTTCATACAATAGAGCGGAAAAATAATGTGAGGGACCTGGGAGTGGTAATGTCTGAGGATCTCACTTTCAAGGATCACAACAGTGCCACGATCACAACTGCAAAGAAAATGAAATGATGGATAATGAGAACATTCAAAACAAGAGATGCCAAGAAAATGATGATCCTTTTCAAATCACTGGTTCTCTCTAGGCTAGAATACTGCTGTACATTAACATCTCCTTTCAAAGCAGGTGAAATTGCAACTCTAGAGAGTGTACAGAGAACCATTACTGTACATATAAGTTCCATCAAACACCTCAACTACTGGGAATGCTTGGAAGTACTTGACTTGTACTAGCTGGAACGCAGGCGAGAGAGATATATCGTAATCTACATTTGGAAAATCCTAGAAGGAATGGTTCCGAATCTGCACACAGAAATCACTCCCTACGAAACAAAAAGACTGGGCAGGCGATGCAAAATACCCCCAATGAGAAAACACTGTAAGTGTCCGGGGCCAAAGACTGTTCAACAGCCTTCCACCAAGTTATTACAACCTCAGGTTCAATGGCCTGTTATCCTGAGTGTAAAAGGGAGCTTGGAGCAAAGAAACACAGTAGAAGATACTTTAGAATTTGTATTTCCTTCACCAAGCAGTTAGATTAATATCAAACTTTTGTCTTTTCCTTCACCAATATTACAAAAGGGCTTTACAATTATTTACACTATATACAAAAAGAGTAGTATTTAGTGTACGCCACGGTTGTCAAGGCTAAACAGCAGCCAAAA
>WNWK01025846.1:0-28084 GCA_009830355.1 Cherax destructor
TTTGGAAAAGTCATTCGGATGCATTACGATCAGACGCTGAAGAGAAGAGTGGATTATTATTATAATAATAATCAAAAGAAGCGCAAACCCCAAAGGGGTTATACAGGAGAGAAGAGTGGAGAGATGATGGAATAGTCCTTTAATGGGCCTCTGTGACATCATGGTATGATTTCCCGGTTCCTTTCGTACGATTTAGTTGAAATATTTATCACAGTCTCTAGGCATGATGAATAGTGTGTGGTATGAGTTGCATTAAGATCGTCCAATAAATAAAGTTATAAAAAATAAAAATGGAAACGTTGGACATGGCAAATTTATAGCAATCCTGATCAATATTGGCAATCTCAAATTACTTTCGACAATCCAAACGATAAAGCAATGTCAAATTGAATTTATGCAGAACGAAAATAATGTAATAACACATTTTATGATACAAAAAAAATAATGTCGACTTTCTTTATATATTTTTTTTTTTTTTTTTGCATTTACACCCTTGGTATGCAAAAATGGAGGGATTTTAGCCAGTATTTGAACAACAAAAAGTCATAGAATGCCCCCTGAATATATTGTTAAAACTCATAATGTGCAACAGAAACAGATGATCCACAATTAAACATTAAGATCAACTCTACATATTGCTAGACATAACGAGGGAAGTTCCTGGGCCTTCACCTTGACAAAAACCCTGAAATTCAGCACCCTATCCATCACATAACAAAGAAAGTGTCCAAAACTGTGGGATCCTCTCGAAATGGTTTATGTACCACAATCACCCTACTCACACTATACTACTCACTTATCTATCCCTACCTCACATATGCCATTTGTGCATGGGGATCAACAGCAATTACCCACCTAAAGCCAATAATAACCCAACAAAAAGCCGCAGTAAGAATTATCACACAATCCAACCTGACAGCACCCCCACCTTCAAAGCCCCTAAACCTACTCACTGTCCAGAACATCCTATTATCTCTGCTATCTACATTTATAGAACCATTAATTCCAACTTTAACCCTGAGCTAAAACACTTTCTTGACAGTTGTGACAGGACCCATAGACATAATACCAGACATAAACATCTCTTTGACATTCCCCGTGTCCGACTAAATCTATACAAAAATTCAATGCGCAAAAAAAGGGCCTAAAATCTGGAACTCCCTGCCTGAAAACTCCAGAACTGCAGACACAACCTCCATTTTCAAAAGCACCGTTAAAAAACATCTTATCTCACTTACGCACCCAACCGATAGCTAACCATACGAAAACTACTTTATCTTGCCATATCCACAGCAAAATACACTTATTGATATCTGTGATTCTCCTTAATTTGCACATTACTAACCACAGCAAAATACACTTATTGATATCTGTGATTCCCCTTATTTGCACAGTTCTAACCAAAATTCTAATACAACTATTGCTTCATAATACTTAAGCTAGTCATAAGTTTGCCTAAGACACTCCAATATAGAAACTATATTATGCCAATATATCACCTTTATCATTAATATATAAACTAATTGCTAACTTCTTATACTAATTGTTAAATTCTCAATGTTTAAATTCCAGTACCTAAATTTTGTAAACCTAACCTAACCTTCAATCTGTATATTCATTGTATAGCTATTGAGTAAGACCTATCATAAGACTGCCTGAAAAGTCTAGGCATACCTAGGCATATTATTGGCCATCTTGTAATATCAACTTTAATGTATAACTATAAGTACCCCCCACCTTGTATTACATGAAATAAAGAATTTGAATTTGAATCTGTTCATAAATAATGGTTTTTGTTCAAAATATATCCCAGAAATGCACTTTCAAGAAAAATACAGATTATTATAATCAAATAGAAGCGCTAAACCACAGAAAATTCAGAAATGTATTGAGCCTTAGTAAATGGTGTGTAAATATACTCATAGTGCCTTTATATTTTTATTGAGAGTAGAACTGGTTGTATAGACATAATTCCTGAATTTCGAGGTGCTGGCCACATCTAGGGTGGCCACATATTGAACATTTATTTTGCTCTTCGATCCTTTTGGTCGGCCAAGTCCACGTCGGGTGGCCAGAGGTAAGTTTACTTGAAGTTTTCAGGTCGGCCACGTGAACGTGGGGTCTACAAAGATAATGGCCACATCTGGGTTGGGAAGTGGCCACACCTGGGATGGGCGTGGTGGTGGCCATAGAGTTGCTGGCCACATCTGCAGTGCTCTTATATTTTTCTTCCTTTGTGTACAGCGTAAAGAACTACCGAATAATTCATCAGCTGTGAAAGAATCTTGAGAGAGAGAGAGAGAGAGAGAGAGAGAAGAGAGAGAGAAGAGAGAAGAGAGAGAGAAGAGAGGAGAGAAGAGAGAGAGAAGAGAGAGAAGAGAGAGAGGAGAGAGAAGAGAAAAGAGAGAGAAGAGAGAAGAAAGAGAGAGAGAAGAAAGAGAGAGGAGAGAAGAGAGGAGAGAGAAGAGAGGAGAGAAGAGAGAAAAGAGAAAGAAATAGAAAGAGAAAGAAAGAGAAAGAGAAAGAAAGAGAAAGAAAGAAAGAGAGAGAAAGAAAGAAAGAGAGAAAGAGAAAGAGTTTTTGTGGTGGCGTCACCGGTTGAGCTGCTGCCTCCCTCTTTGCTTCTCTAACTTTACGCATTGCTTCTAAGCGGTTCCTCATCTTCCTGCTAATGTTATAGGCATACTGTTTCTTCTTGTAAACCATTGTGTACAGCAAATATATGCAATGGAAGGCGAAAAAAATAACGTCCCGTTGTCACACAAAGCAGCGACCCTCTACTCTCCTCTGACTTCAAGTCGGTACTGATGGTGGTGTGGTGTGAGTAGTCACCTCTCACAGCTAACCTGATAGTTGCCAATTACTATTTAGAAGATCTGGCACAAAAATACAACAAAATACAACCAAAAAAAGCGAATGATACAAGCGCTTATGTCATGACGAGTCACGTCCTATTGTTGTGACGTGAGGCCGCTGATGACGTAGTTACCTTAGTATATTTACGATAACTTTTTATGTAATTGTCGTACAAAATGTTGCCAGATCTTTGCTCTATTTTTCGGTAAGATTAACTCATTTTTCATATTTTTCGAATTTTTGGTCTCTCTCTCAGCAGTGGAGGCAGTGGAAAGAAATAACAATAAAAGAGGGAAAATATCGAGAAAATAACAGAAGAAAGAGATTATGACAGAGTGAACAAGCAATACTGACAAGACCTACTTCATACAGTTTGGAAGCAAAGTCACAAATGTTCCACTTAACATAACACTTAATGGTACACCCATCACAAGACTCACAGAGGGAAAATTCCTAGGAATCCACCTTGACAGTAGCCTTAAATTCCAAACACATATACAACAAATTTCCAAGAAAATCTCGAAGACAGTAGGCATATTATCAAAGATACGCTATTATGTACCTCAATCAGCTCTCCTTGCACTATATCATTCACTTATCTACCCGTATCTCACCTATGGAATCTGTGCATGGGGAGCAACAACGTTAAATCACCTTAGACCACTCATAACACAACAAAAGGCCGCAGTCAGAATGATAACAAATTCCCACTCTAGACAGCATACTCCACCAATATTCAAAAGTCTCAAACTACTCACCGTAAAGAACATTCATACTTAGTCTTGTGCCTACTACATATATAAAACTTTACACTCTAATATAAACCCTCTGCTCAAAACTCTCCTCACCAACTTTAATAGGACCCATGACCACAACACACGACACAGATCACTTTTGATATACCCCATGTTCATATCAACCTATGTAAAATTCTATGCACATAAAGGGCCCCAGAATCTGGAATTCATTACCAGTAAATATTAAGATAATCTTGTCTGAAAATCAATTTAAGACTCAACTCAAAAACCACCTACTCACCCAAACCTAAATGATCATGCTATAAACTACTATGAAAAATGCTCATTGTTACTTTCCTATACGATAATCTCAATTTTTAATAATATGTTACTATTATGTTACCCCCTACTCATATTATAAGTTAATGTCAAAAATGCTCAATGTTATTTTCCTTAAGATAATCTCAATTCCATATTATCATTCAAGAATCTTAACACCTGCAACAATCTAAGATCTAATATCATTATATAATAATTTAAACAGTAAAATTTCATCATATTGTAATTTTGAAAATAATTTTTAACTAGAATAAACTCAATAAATTTCTCTAATATTAAGTACATAGTTTTTAAGGACTAGAATAAGCTGCCCCTAATGCCATGGCATGTCAGTGGCTCTCCTTGCACTCAATTTACATTGTAACTTCCGATACCCATGTAATCTGCAATGAAATAAAAAAAATTTGTTTGTTTGTTTATTTGTTTGACTGGCGGAGGCTTGATCCTCCGCTTATCCACTAATCTTGAAACAAATATGTGAACAAGAACAGAAATGGCCGATGATGGAATGGACAAACACTTAAATTATTCAGAGATAATGGCATCAACGTCCTTTAAAGGGGGTGCCTTGATGCTGCTGAGGGGCTCTTGATGCAAGGAAATGGACCTACCACAATTAATCTTGAATCAAACCTGATTATCTTCCATTTCCCAGGCGCTGTATGACCCCGATGAATTTAGCGCTTCCCAATATTAATAATAACAATAATAATAATAATAATGTTGAGAGAGACCTAAGAGGACCAGATGATAACAGCTGCGCAGCTGCACGACTGGCAACGCAGGGTAAGAGAGGATGGCAAGAGTAAAGGGATATACCATTTTTCTATTCATCTAGGAAACCCGAATACTTCAAGAGTATTCTGCAAGTGTGTTTAATGTGATAGTTAAACAGTGGGATCACTAGCTTTGTTTACCTGACGTATTCCATCACACAGGATGAGTTACGTATATATTGTTAAAACCTGTCAGTCAGAGAAGGTAAAAGGGAGGACAGACACATGTGAATTATTAAAGCTATTATTGAATTGTATGTATAATGTGGATAAGAATATCAGGCCGATGACACGATTGAAAAATAGAATAAACTACTTGAAATATTGGAATGTAGAAAACATAGAGCAGTGAACTATGAACACTAAGGTAAAATAGGAACACGTAGATAAAATAATAATAATATCTTTGTTTCTACAAGTACTTGTACATGGTATACAGGCCTAGCTGACATCAATGACATACTACTGTATAGAAAGCCCCTTGTTATGCTGAGCATTTCGGGCAAATTAGGTCCTTGTCCCAGGATGCGACCCACACCAGACGACTAACACCCAGGTACCCATTTTTCTGATGGGTGAACATGATAATTAGGTGTAAATAGGTAAATAGGTAAAATAGGAGCATACAGGGAAAACAGGAGCACATACCTGATACAGAACGAAATACGGCCAGCAAAATCCCAAGTTCAGATACTCCACCTAACGACTATCTCACTGGCACCTATCCGAACACACTATTCCTAGCCCCAACCAACCCAATAGAAGTTTCACTTAGATATCAACACATTAAAAAACAAAGCAGGTGACTTAAATAACTTACCACCTTATATATACAAAAAAGCCTCTCAAGTTCTCTCACCAATTATTGCAACACTTTTTAACAAATCCATTGAATCCTCTACCTTCCCATCAATACTCAAAATAGCGAGGGTCACCCCAATACATAAGGGAGGAGATCAAGCAGACCTGAATATCTACAGGCCGATATCTAACTTACCCCTTCTCTCCAAAATCTTTGAAAAATTAATTCATAGACAAATATATTCCTACCTCACCTCCAACAACGTACTCAACCACTGTCAATTTGGATTCAGGCCTAATCAAAATACAAATGATGCCATTATACACATGTTAGAAATAATTTACACCGCCCTTGAGAAAAAAGAAATCCCAGTGGGAATCTTCATTGATTTACGTAAAGCTTTTGATACAGTTGACCATGATCTGTTACACTTAAAATTATCACACTATGGTATAAGAGGACACTCCCTAAACTACCTAAAATCATACCTTAGCAACAGAAACCAATATGTGTACAAAAATGGAGCTAGCTCCACCGCGCAAACTATTACTGTAGGTGTCCCACAGGGAAGTGTTCTTGGCCCACTACTCTTTCTCATTTACATTAACGACCTACCAAATGCATCTCAACTACTCAAACCCATACTTTTTGCAGATGACACTACATACGTTATCTCTCACCCAAGCCCAGACACACTAGCCAACACTGCAAATACTGAATTGCAGAAAATATCTACCTGGATGATGACCAACAAACTTACTCTCAATATTGATAAAACCTATTTTATCCAGTTTGGGAACAGCTACAAACGACCCACTTAACATAATGATAAACGGGTCCCCTATCACAAAACTCACAGAGGGAAAATTCTTAGGAATCCATCTTGACATTGGCCTCAAATTTCAGACTCATATACAACAAATTTCCAAGAAAGTCTCAAAGACCGTGGGAATACTATTCAAGATACGGTACTATGTTCCACAACCAGCTCTCCTTACCCTATATCACTCACTCATTTACCCCTACCTCACCTATGGAATCTGCGCATGGGGCTCTACATCAATAACTCATCTCAGACCACTAATAACACAACAAAAGGCAGCAGTTAGAATGATAACAAATTCTCACTCCAGGCAACATACTCCAGCAATATTCAAAAACCTAAACTTACTCACCATACAAGACATCCATACTTTTTACTGTGCCTATTACATACATAGAACACTGCAAATATTAACCCACAACTCAAACTTCTCCTTACCAATTTTAACAGGACACATGACCATAACACTAGACACAGATCACTCCTCGATGTTCCCCGTGTCCATCTAACACTATGTAAAAACTCAATGCATATAAAAGGCACGAAAATTTGGAATTCATTACCTGTCATTGCCAAAGAAACCCTACCTGTACCCCAATTCAAAACGATGCTAAAAAACCACCTTCTCACCCAAAGCTAATTGCTCAATATCAAACATTCCCAGCAAAGTAGAATAATCACTTAACGTAAAAACCTGACTAATCAATTGAATGTAAAACCTGTTATGAATATTACATACTTAACTAATTATTTCCACAACATTTACATTATAATGACCACGTTAACTGTAACTGCAATGCAATTAATTGTTTTAAATTATCTCACTCAATTAGTTGCATTGCTACAATTAATTGATATGTTCAACTTATCTTCAAACTTTATAACTTAGATATGCAACTTTACTTATTTTATAAATTATCAACCATAACTTTTTACCATGTAGTTTAGAATTAAGTAGTCCTAAGAATGCCCGCAATGCACAGCATATTAGGGGCTTATGGCATGTACATCTCATTAATAACTATGTAATAACTATGTAATTACTATGTATAACTATATCTACCATATATAATTGTACAATGTCTAAATAAAGTATTATTGTTATTATTAAAGTATTATTATTATATTGAATCAGGAGCATTGGAAGTTAGGGCTACATTACATGGTAACATAATGTGTCAGATCCACTATTACTGGTATAATGGCAGTGTCAAAGTCATCTGTTCAGGTTTCAGCAGAAGACCGTGGTTTGTTTTCTACAACATAGCAACGTCAAGGAGCATGTAATGCAACGATGATTTCCTTGGTGTTCGCAACCTGTTGTTACCTTCAATGTTGTGTTCCTTCATTATGCTTTATATTTTGTCTACATTAAATGGATAATAGTAAGCCTTTTTTATTTGCATATATATATATATATATATATATATATATATATATATATATATATATATATATAATATATATATATATATATATATATATATATATATACTCTTCCTTGCATACTTCTATATATATATATATATATATATATATATATATATATATATATATATATTATTCCTAGCAATAAGTTCGAGTTTATAATCTGGTATCCATGGTATCCGTAAAGAACCCGTATTTGGTCTGTTACTTTATATACTGTAAAAAGTAAATAAGTAAATCATGAATTACTTTATTACAACTATTAATACGTGTTTATTGATCTGTATGGTCCTATGCGGTGGGATTGACAGCCTCAGCTTACGGGTGGACGGAGTTCAGAAGGACGTGCTGGAGCAGTCCTTGCAGCATAACGTCTCGTCTTCCTTCTCGTATTGGAAGAAGGTAGAGACCTATGTACCCCTGGTCAATGTCGGCATAGCGGTGGTCCCCATGAAGGTTTTCGTGGCGGAGGACTCCTTGAAGGTCCCTATGAAGGAGTACATGGCGGAGGACATGGTGAAGGATTAGGTGGCGGAGGTCCCAGAGGTGGCCAAGCGAGTCTCAAGTGAGACTTCTTTCAAGGATCTTAAAAGCGTAGTGATGGACTTTAGTGTGGTCAAGCGGCATCCTCATCTTTCTATATCGATTATAATTATCCTTTTCCTAGCAATAATTTCATCCGTTATCTTAACCACCAAACGCGTATGTGGGAAAATACGAGACCTCTGGCCCAAGGTATATTATTTACTATTAAAGTGTTTGTGGGCCACCGTCTTGGCCTGTCCTCATAATTCTGTTATTGTTACACTGTTAATAACAACTGGCAAACGCAAAATAAGTCGAGCGTTATTAAACTGTTTTCCGTGCAACTGGCATAGACATGACAACACCATCTCTTATACATATAATAGTCATATAGTGTTAATAGACGAATCAGAGGAAGTTAAACTTTATGGATTCATCATCTATATTAAATGTAAAAACACCTTTACAGGAGAGAAAATAAAATGTTATATGTAGGTAGAAGTTGGTAAAAGGCAGCCACAAGACGAAGAGGTCAACTTCCTGACTATGACTATTATGAATAGTATTGATTTCAACCTCGGTTCAGTTAAAGAAATCGAAGGAGTGTTGAAGAATAAAATACAACTATTCTATAAAAAACAAATACCACCTGTTCTCTTCTGCCCTCCTATCTCAGTTACATTTAAGGAGGCTACTCCCGAGCTCCTTAAGCAACGTCTTAAACGCTTCTTGAAAACCGTCAAAAGGATGATGAGTTTTATGGTCACTGTTATTATCTCGTTAGCAGTTTGACGGAGCCAACATTATAATGGTGCGCACTCCTCCAAACGTCTACGTGGAGGGCATTCCAGGGATCGACGTCCCCGCGGTCCGGTCTATGACCAGGCCTCCCGGTGGATCAGGGCTACTGGCAACCAGAGGTCTACTGTAGGGATGTATCGGATGTGAAAAATTTAGATATCCGGTATACGGATATCTTACTTGCTTATTTTGCGGATGCGGATATCTGCTTACAGTAAAATGCGGATGCGGATGCGGATATCTGCTTACAGTAAAATGCGGATGCGGATGTGGATATCTGCTTACAGTAAAATACGGATGCGGATGCGGATATCTGCTTACAGTAAAATACGGATGCGGATGCGGATATCTGCTTACAGTAAAATACGGATGCGGATGCGGATGCGGATATCTGCTTACAGTAAAATGCGGATGCGGATGTGGATATCTGCTTACAGTAAAATACGGATGCGGATGCGGATGCGGATATCTGCTTACAGTAAAATACGGATGCGGATGCGGATATCTGCTTACAGTAAAATGCGGATGCGGATGTCACATCTTGACATCCGGGCGGATGCGGATTTTGCAGGACAGTCATAAAACACCAGATTTTTGTTTTTTTTACCACATGGCAAATACTTTTATTACATAATACTTTTATTACATAATACTTTTATTACATAATACTTTTATTACATAATACTTTTATTACATAATACTTTTATTACATAATACTTTTATTACATAATACTTTTATTACATAATACTTTATTCATAATACTTTTATTACATAATACTTTTATTACATAATACTTTTATTACATAATACTTTTATTACATAATACTTTTATTACATAATACTTTTATTACATAATCTTTTATTACATAATACTTTTATTACATAATACTTTTATTACATAATACTTTTATTACATAATACTTTTATTACATAATACTTTTATTACATAATACTTTTATTACATAATACTTTTATTACATAATACTTTTATTACATAATACTTTTATTACATAATACTTTTATTACATAATACTTTTATTACATAATACTTTTATTACATAATACTTTTATTACATAATACTTTTATTACATAATACTTTTATTACATAATACTTTATATTACATAATACTTTTATTACATAATACTTTTATTACATAATACTTTTATTACATAATACTTTTATTACATAATACTTTTATTACATAATACTTTTATTACATAATACTTTTATTACATAATACTTTTATTACATAATTACTTTTATTACATAATACTTTTATTACATAATACTTTTATTACATAATACTTTTATTACATAATACTTTTATTACATAATACTTTTATTACATAATACTTTTATTACATAATACTTTTATTACATAATACTTTATTACATAATACTTTTATTACATAATACTTTTATTACATAATACTTTTATTACATAATACTTTTATTACATAATACTTTTATTACATAATACTTTTATTACATAATACTTTTATTACATAATACTTTTATTACATAATACTTTTATTACATAATACTTTTATTACATAATACTTTTATTACATAATACTTTTATTACATAATACTTTTATTACATAATACTTTTATTACATAATACTTTTATTACATAATACTTTTATTACATAATACTTTTATTACATAATACTTTTATTACATAATACTTTTATTACATAATACTTTTATTACATAATACTTTTATTACATAATACTTTTATTACATAATACTTTTATTACATAATACTTTATTACATAATACTTTTATTACATAATACTTTTATTACATAATACTTTTATTACATAATACTTTTATTACATAATACTTTTATTACATAATACTTTTATTACATAATACTTTTATTACATAATACTTTTATTACATAATACTTTTATTACATAATACTTTATTACATAATACTTTTATTACATAATACTTTTATTACATAATACTTTTATTACATAATACTTTTTATTACATAATACTTTTATTACATAATACTTTTATTACATAATACTTTTATTACATAATACTTTTTATTACATAATACTTTTATTACATAATACTTTTATTACATAATACTTTTATTACATAATACTTTTATTACATAATACTTTTATTACATAATACTTTTATTACATAATACTTTTATTACATAATACTTTTATTACATAATACTTTTATTACATAATACTTTATTACATAATACTTTTATTACATAATACTTTATTACATAATACTTTTATTACATAATACTTTTATTACATAATACTTTATTACATAATACTTTTATTACATAATACTTTTATTACATAATACTTTTATTACATAATACTTTTATTACATAATACTTTTATTACATAATACTTTTATTACATAATACTTTTATTACATAATACTTTTATTACATAATACTTTTATTACATAATACTTTTATTACATAATACTTTTATTACATAATACTTTTATTACATAATACTTTTATTACATAATACTTTTATTACATAATACTTTTATTACATAATACTTTTATTACATAATACTTTTATTACATAATACTTCTATTACATAATACTTCTATTACATAATACTTCTATTACATAATACTTCTATTACATAATACTTCTATTACATAATACTTCTATTACATAATACTTCTATTACATAATACTTCTATTACATAATACTTCTATTACATAATACTTCTATTACATAATACTTTTATTACATAATACTTTTATTACATAATACTTTTATTACATAATACTTTTATTACATAATACTTTTATTACATAATACTTTTATTACATAATACTTTTATTACATAATACTTTTATTACATAATACTTTTATTACATAATACTTTTATTACATAATACTTTTATTACATAATACTTTTATTACATAATACTTTTATTACATAATCAATTGACATTTGCTTAATACTTAAAGTTTATGATTGGAAGGTTTTTCTTCAAGAATAACAGTTTCTCTGCATTTTCTGCCAGAAGTTGTTTTCGTTTGTTGGGCTTTATCAAGTCACAAACACATCTCATATCTGTTTGTGACTGAGATCTGTTTGTCACAAACAGATCTCAGTCCAATACAAAGGAGAATGGGTTTGATTGGTGTCGTGGGTGCGGGAGTGAATTCTTGGGTAGCTTTGGGTAGTGGTGATTTTGATAAGGACTTGCCTTGCATGGGCCAGTAGGCCTTCTGCAGTGTTCCTCCATAAGAACATAAGAAAGGAGGAACACTGCAGCAGGCCTGTTGGCCCATACTAGGTAGGTCCTTCACAATCCGTCCCACTAACAATATTTTCCCACTCAAATCAAACCCCTCACTCATGTGTTTATCCAACCTAATATGTTTATTAAACGCTATTTACATCCCTATATTAATTCCTGTTTTCCATTTATACACCTCCACAGTGTTACTGTGTGTCTCTCACACATATGTAGATGAATGGTTCAGAGAACCGACAAGTTGATAAATTAGACACATATGCAACACTTGGGTATCTTTATTGAGGAAACGTTTCGCCACACAGTGGCTTCATCAGTCCAATACAAAGGAGAATGATGTAATCAGTCCCTTAGCCTTGACTCGATGTTGTCAGTCCATCAATCTTGATAATAATACAACATATGTGTGAAGAAGTGACTTATATACCGTAGGCAGGAGAGGTGCAGCAGTAGTAGCAGGTGTCACATTTGACCAATGTGGAAGTAGGTGGTGGCCAAGGGTTAGGCAAGTGAAGAATTCCCTGTATTAAGATACCAAGATGTTGCTGTGTCAGACAGTAACTCCAGGCTGATGGACTGACCACCTCAAACTCCTCCTGTTCTTCACGATTCTCCTTTGTATGGACTGATGAAGCCACTGTGTGGCGAAACGTTTCCTCAATAAAAATACATAAGAACATAAGAACGGAGGAACACTGCGACAGGCCTGCTGGCCCATACTAGGCAAGTCCTTCCCAATCCATCCCACTAACAAAATATTTGCTCAACCTAATTTTCAATGCATATGTGTCTAATAAACACATAAGAAGTATAATTTATAATTTATTTCCATTGCATATGTGTCTAATTTATCAGCCTTGTAGGGTTATTGAAGCTAGCACCTTGGGTAGTTTTAAGAACATAAGAACATAAGAAAGGAGGAACACTGCAGCAGGCCTGTTGGCCCATACTAGGCAGGTCCTTCACAATCCATCCCACTAACAGAATAATTGCCCAACCTAATTTTCAATTCTACCCAAGAAATAAGCTTGAAGATTCTATTAACTCAAGTGCGAGTCCCACTCAAATCCAACCCCTCTCACTCATGAATTTATCCAACCTAAATTTGAAACTACCCTACTAGGCAGACTGTTCCACTCATCAACTACCCTATTTCCAAACCAATATTTTCCTATATCCTTTCTAAATCTAAACTTATCCAATTTGAATCCATTATTGCGGGTTCTCTCTTGGAGAGATATCCTCAAGACCTTATTTATATCCCCCTTATTAATACCCATCTTCCACTTATATACCTCGATCATGTCTCCCCTCATTCTTCGTCTTACAAGTGAATGTAATTTAAGGGTCTTCAATCTTTCTTCATACGGAAGATTTCTAATGCTATGAATTAACTTTGTCATTCGTCGCTGAATGTTTTCTAACGAATTTATATCCATTCTGTAAAATGGAGACCAGAACTGAGCTGCATAATCTAGGTGAGGCCTTACTAATGATGTATAAAGCTGTAATATAACCGCTGGACTTCTGTTGCTTACACTTCTTGATATAAATCCCAGTAATCTATTTGCTTTATTTCTTAAGAACATAAGAACATAAGAATGGAGGAACACTGCAGAAGGCCTACTGGCCCATACAAGGCAGGTCCTTATCAAAACCACCACTACCTAAGAATTTACTCCTGTACTCACGACACTAATCAAACCCAGCCCCTCCCACTCATATATTTGTCCAATCTCTTTTTAAAGCCACCCAAGGTCCTAGCCTCTATCACCCTAATCGGAAGATTGTTCCACGCATCTACAACTCTGTTCGAAAACCAGTACTTGCCTATGTCCTTTCTAAATCTAAATTTATCCAATTTAAATCCGTTATTTCTCGTTCTTACTTGGTTCGATATCCTCAGTTTACGCTTAGGCATAAGAACATAAGAAAGGAGGAACACTGCAGCAGGCCTGTTGGCCCATACTAGGCAGGTCCTTCACAATCCGTCCCACTAACAGAATATTTGCTCAACCCAATTTTCAATGCTACCCAAGAAATAAGCTTTGACAATTCTACCCACTCATGGGGAGTCCCACTCAAATCCAACCCTCTCACTCATGAATTTATCCAACCTAAATTTGAAACTACCTAAGGTCCTAGCTTCAATAACCCTACTAGGCAGACTGTTCCACTCATCAACTACCCTATTTCCAAACCAATACTTTCCTATATCCTTTCTAAATCTAAACTTATCTAACTTGAATCCATTATTGCGGGTTCTCTCTTGGAGAGATATCCTCAAGACCTTATTTATATCCCCTTTGTTAATACCCATTTTCCACTTGTATACCTCGATCATGTCTCCCCTCATTCTACGTCTTACAAGTGAATGTAATTTTAGGGTCTTCAATCTTTCTTCGTAAGGAAGATTTCTAATGCTATGTATTAATTTAGTCATTCTACGCTGAATGTTTTCTAACGAATTTATGTCCATTCTGTAATATGGAGACCAGAACTGAGCTGCGTAATCTAGGTGAGGCCTTACTAATGATGTATAAAGCTGTAATATAACCTCTGGACTTCTGTTGCTAACACTTCTTGATATAAATCCCAGTAATCTATTTGCCTTATTACGTACGCTTAGGCATTGCTGTCTTGGTTTAAGGTTGCTGCTTACCATCACCCCAAGTCCTTCTCGCAATCTGTATGGCTAAGTTCTACGTTATTTAACTTATAAGTGCTTGGGTTATGGACACTCCCGAGCTTCAGAACCTTGCATTTATCTACATTGAACTGCATCTGCCACTTTTCTGACCACGAATTAAGTTTGTCTAAATCTTCCTGAAGTTCTATGACATCTATGTTTGAATCAATTATCCTACCTATCTTCGTGTCGTCGGCGAATTTGCTCATATCACTAGTAATTCCCTCATCAAGGTCATTGATATATATTATAAATAACAATGGGCCTAAGACTGATCCCTGTGGAACACCACTTGTTACAAGTCCCCATTCGGATTTAACCCCATTTATGCCACTCTCTGCTTCCTATTGGTGAGCCATGAAAGTGGTAGCTCATGGCATTGGGGGAAAAGTGTTGTCATGGATCGAGTCATGGCTCACCAGACTGTTCCACTCATCAACTACCCTATTTCCAAACCAATATTTTCCTATATCCTTTCTAAATCTAAACTTATCCAATTTGAATCCATTATTGCGGGTTCTCTCTTGGAGAGATATCCTCAAGACCTTATTTATATCCCCTTATTAATACCCATCTTCCACTTATATACCTCGATCATGTCTCCCTCATTCTTCGTCTTACAAGTGAATGTAATTTAAGGGTCTTCAATCTTTCTTCATACGGAAGATTTCTAATGCTATGAATTAACTTTGTCATTCGTCGCTGAATGTTTTCTAACGAATTTATATCCATTCTGTAAAATGGAGACCAGAACTGAGCTGCATAATCTAGGTGAGGCCTTACTAATGATGTATAAAGCTGTAATATAACCGCTGGACTTCTGTTGCTTACACTTCTTGATATAAATCCCAGTAATCTATTTGCTTTATTTCTTACGCTTAGGCATTGCTGACTTGGTTTGAGGTTGCTGCTTACCATAACCCCCAGATCCTTTTCGCATTCTGTACGGCTGAGTTCAACATTATTAAGCTGGTAGGTGCTAGGGTTATGAACATTCCCGACTTTAGAACTTTGCATTTATCTACATTGAACTGCATCTGCCATTTTCTGACCAGGAATTGAGTTTGTCTAAATCCTCCTGAAGTTCCGTGACATCTACGTCTGAATCGATTATCCTACCTATCTTCGTGTCATCAGCGAATTTGCTCATATCACTAGTAATTCCCTCGTCAAGGTCATTTATATATATTATAAACAACAACGGGCCTAAAACCGATCCCTGTGGAACGCCACTTGTTACAGATCCCCACTCAGATTTAACCCCATTAATGCACACCCTCTGCTTCCTATTGGTGAGCCATGACTCGATCCATGAAAACACTTTTCCTCCAATGCCGTGAGCAGCCACTTTCTTTAACAGTCTCTGATGTGGTACTCTATCAAAGCCTTACTAAAATCCAAATAAACAATATCGAATTCTTTATCATGATCAACTGCCTCAAAAGCCTTACTGAAAAAGTTAATAAATTAGTTAGGCAGGAACGGCCCCTGGTGAATCCATGTTGAGTATCATTAATCAAATTATGCCTATCGAGATGGCTTCTTATGTTATCAGCTATAATCGACTCTAATAATTTCCTTTCTCTTTACCCTTCCTGCTCATCTCTGTTTTTTCCCCTATACCTATTACTGTCCTTGTCATCTAGTGTCACTAGCTTTCCACTATCCACCTTATTCTGCCTATTACTAGTTCTCCTACAACTTATAATATTACTACACTGGGACTTCTCTGTTTTCCCCCAAAACCCATACCACTAACTATTTCTAGTTTAAAAACCCTAACAGCTCCCCCCCAAAAAATTGCCAGTGCCCCCCCCCCCTGGATAAAAAAACCCCCCATCCCTGGCATACATGTCATTTCTGCCATAGAAGGGGTCCCAGTTATCAATGAATGTTCTGAATTTTCATTCAGTATTTGCCCACCCAAACAATTCCCCCCAAATTCCCGGGACCCTTTTTTTTTCCAACTCCTCTTTGGAAAAAACCCCCATAGACAGGGTTCCCCCCCTTCTTCCAAATTATGCCCTTTGCTGACCTAAACCTGCTAGTCACCCCCCTTTTAAAGTCTGCCAACATCGCCCCCTTTTCCCACTGAGACAGATAATGGGTTCTCCCATTACCCCCATGATGCCCCCCCAGACGGCTAACAATATCCTCCATCCCAGCCCCGGAAAGAAACCCTCTGTCTCCTACCCCTATCAAAAAAAAAAGCCCTATCCATGTACCTAACCTGACTGTCCCCAACAACAACAATGTTTTTCCCTTTTTGTTTTTTTCGTGGGGGGGCCCCCGGGTCGACTCACTTTCCCCCCCGGGTAAAAAGGGAGAATGGGTTCGATTTTTCCCAAAACTCCTGGGTTTTCGTTGTTTCTCCTCCCCCCGTCCTCTTGAGCCTTAATTTTTCCCCCTGCTTTTTTAGCCACTGCCCGGGTTTCCCTTTTCCCTGGCGGGGTTTCAACAGGAGGATTACTACAAATCCTCTTTTTTCCTTTATCGCTGTATCTCAAGTTTCCCCCACCCCCAGTTTTCCCCCTTCAGTTTTTTTGGTGAGAGCTAAAGAGGGACATTTTCCCTTTTTGGGGACAGAGAGCACAAAGACCCCCCCTTCACTGAGTTAAAAAAGGTCCTCTAAAGTGAGGGGGGTTGGGTTTTTAGGGGGACTCGAACATGGTAAATAGAATTATCAAAGTTTTTTTCCCCTTGGGGATAGAATTAAAAATTTGGTTGGGCAGATACAAAAAGGGGATTTCCCCAAAAAACCCCCTGGCTTTTCAAGCAGGCCAAAACAGGCCCCAAAATTTCGGTACCTGACCAGCCAGGCTTTGGTTTGTACTTTGGGGACTGCGTGGGCCAGCAGTAACAGCCTGGTTGATCAGGCTCCCCCCAACATGAGGCCGGGGGAAAAAGACCGGGGGGGGGGTTGAGTTTATTGTTATAGTTATGGGAAAAAATGGTGACCATAACTTTTAAAAAACATAAAGAACATAAGAAAGGAGGAACACTGCAGCAGGCCTTTTGGCCCCCTACTAGGCAGGTCCTTCACAATCCGTCCCCCTAACAGAATTTTGCTCCCCCTTTTTTTAATGCCCCCAAGAAATAAACTTTGACAATTCCCCCCCTCATTGGGGGCCCCCCAAACCCCAACCCCCCCTCACTCATGAATTTATCCCAAACCCAAATTTGAAACTACCCAAAGGCCCAAAAATTAAATTTAAACCCAAAAAGGGGGAGACTGTTCCACTATCAACTCCCCCATTTCCAAACCAATACTTTCCTAAAAATTATTTAAACTATTATTAAAAACTCAAAAGGACCTACATTGGAAAGTAAGAGTTCTTTTATCCCAAAATCAATCTATAAACTAAAATATCTTTTTTTAAAAGGGGTAAAATTGACCCCATTCAAATCTGGTTATCTTTATTGTAGACGTTTCGTCATCCAGTGGCTTTATCAATAAAAATTTTTTTAGACCGTAGTCGTTGCGGGTTTTAAAAAATTTTTTACTGTTTTAAATTATGTCCTAAATTTGTATTGATAAACCCAAAAGGATTGTCTGAGGGGCACAATAAATATTCTTAGATTGCAAAAAAACGGGGGTAGTGTAATTTTTTTTTTTTTAGAGGGGGGCAAGTCACTCCGTCAAATTACCGCCCAAAAAACCTGACCTCAATTGTAGCCCCCTTACTGGGAGTCAATTATACCCCCTTTATAAAAGCCATCTAAAAAACCATAATTTGATTAATGAAAAGCATGGATTCAAGGGGGCCTTCCTGCCTTTTAATTTGGGGAAGGCCCATAACCCAACATTTATAAGTTAAATACCGTAGAACTTAGCCATACAGTTGCAAAAAGGATTTGGGGGGTGATGGTAAGCAGCAACCTTAAACCAAGACAGCAATGCCTAAGCGTACGTAATAAGGCAAATAGATTACTGGGATTTATATCAAGGTGTTGGCAACAGAAGCCCAATTTTATATTACAGCTTTATACATCATTAGTAAGGCCCCCACCTAGTTTAAACAGCTCAGTTTGGTCTCCATATTACAGAAGGGACATAAATTGGAAAACATTCAGCGTGAATGACTAAATTAATACATGGCATTGAAATTTCCCTTTAGAAAAAAAATTGAAGACCCAAAAACCTTTCCCTTGTAAGAGTAGAATGGGGGGGAGACATGATCGGGGAAACAAGTGGAAAATGGGTATTAACAAAGGGGATATAAATAAGGTCTTGAGGATATCTCCCAAGGAGCCCCAATAATGGATTAAAGGTTAGATAAGTTTAGTTTTAAAAAGGATATGGGAAAAGTTTTGGGTTTGGAAATAGGGTAGTTGATGAGGGAACAGTTTTGCCTAGTAGGGTTATTGAAGCTAGGCCCTTTGGGGTATTTTCCCAAATTTGGGTTTGGGAAAATTCATGGTGAGGGGGTTGGGAATTTGGGGGACCCCGGCATGAGTGGGTAAAAATTGTCAAAGCTTATTTTTTGGGGGCATTGAAGATTGGGTTGAGCAAATATTCTGTTAGTGGGACGGTTTTGTGAAGGACCTGCCTAGTATGGGCCAACAGGCCTGTTTCCCATTTTCCTCCTTTCTTATGTTCTTATGAAATTTCCGGAAACTCCGGGTTAGGGGGATGGATTGTGAAGGACCTGCCTAGTTTTAAAACGGGCCCCTGCTGCAGTGCCCTTTCTTATGTTCTTATTTTCTCTCTCTTTTTGCACAGGTAAAAGGGTTATAATATTTGAAGCTGCAATGTTAATTTGTAAATCATAAGAAAAAGGGTTTGGGGGAAACAAACATACAAGTCGTTTTTTGGGTTTATTATCCCCCAAATCCGTTTTGTTTGGCCCGGATGCGGATGCGGATATTTTTTAATAGTGATTAGGGATGCGGACGCGGATGCGGATGTCTCATTTAGGAAAATACGGATGCGGATGCGGATGGGATGTCTCATTTAAAAAAATACGGATGCGGATGCGGATGTCTCATTTAAAAAAAATACGGATGGGGATGCGGATGTAAAATTTATGGGATGCCCCGGGGGATGCGGATGCGGATACGGATATCCGATACATCCCTAATGTACAGTAAGAAAAAATGCAAGCGAGAAACACAGTAAGTAAGCCGAAGCTGATTAACAAGTGTACCACATCGCTTCGAAATTTTGGATGGTTTCCCTTTTGTCATTATTTGGTTAAAAAAAAGGGCAGCAAAACCCGGGGGGGTTCCCACCATTATACCCTTAGCACCGGGGTTTTCGGGGTTAAAGGCAGACCTAGGGGGGGGGGAAAGACATTCACCAAAAAAAATTAAGGAAATTTTTAGCATCCATGAAAACCCCAAAAGTGAATTAATGTGTAATGAACTATTTTTTCTCCTAAGAAAAATTTTTTTAAAAACCCTTTAACCTGGAGGGTGCCCTGGGGTAAACGCACCCCCGGCCGGGTCCATGACCAGGAGTCGCATTTTCTACACATATACAGTCTTATGCTATTTAAAAAAAATAAAAATATTATAATAATAGTAAAAAAAATAATCATATTCATAGTAATAGTAAAATCTGTTCGGGAATGTCCATTTTTCTTAACTTCTTAATAATTAGAATGATTACTTTGAAGGGCATCCCAGCGCAGCATGAGTGGCCCCCAACCCCCAGCATGGGGCACTCAACGCAGCATGAGTGTGGGGAAGGTCCTCTGCATTGAGGCCAGCCAGGGGTTTTCCCCCCACGATGACATTAAAGTTTCCTTCTCCTAATATCCAAATTTTCCATCCCCCTCCAGATAAGTTTCACACTTGCTTTTAAAGGATTTGGTATGTTATTTTTTAATATATTCCTGGAAGAAAATAGAGTAAAACAAAATTATGTTTTTGGTTAAATTTTATTATTAAATCAATGCTGCCAAGTATATATTTTTTTAATTTATTAAAAAATTTATACAAAAATTTTTAAGTGAATTAATTTAAAAATACTTTTTTTTTCTATATATACCCCTAATAAAAAAAATAATAGACCTAAAGCATTTTTATATTTTCACTAATATCCCCAATTAAATTTTTTAGAATAAGTAAATGAGTTAACTATGAGGTGTCATCACCCCTTTTACAGTCAAAACCTGCAGTAAACCCCCCTCCCTTCCCACTCTTCTTCCCTCATTCCATCAGAAAATTCTTTGGGGATATTGAGGCAAAAATTTCCCTTTTCCTGAAGCAGAGCTGTAAGTTGGTTCACAAGTCACGTCTCACCAGGTGGGGAAAAACCATTAAAAAAAGACTATTTTCCATCGCTCTGCTAAATATACATGACTTGGGCTTGCTTCCAGTGTAAAAAAAGATTTTTTTCTGTGTCCCTCTTTCTCTCGTTCTAGTTATCACTTGAGGGGTTTTGGGTGAGGGAGGGGAGGGGGGGGGGGAGGGGTGATTAAAGTAATTTTCACTGAGGGTTTTCCCCCTCCCTAAGGTGAATTTTCCTCCACCCTTTCCATCTCTTCTTCTCTTCCTTCCACTTCCTCCCCCCCATCTCGTTTCTCTCTTCCCCCCTTCTCTTTCTCTCTCTCCTCTTACACATATAACCCCCCAAAAAGAATTAGGGAAATTAATGATTTTTCCATCGCGGGATTGTGCCATTTTTTTTCTGTCCTTTTTTTCAGTCTTGGGTTTTCAAGACGTCTTTTAAAACTATTTAACCCAGGTTATCCTTTATTAAAATTACAATCTAGAACTGTTGAATGTTTTTTTTAAAATATATTACAAAAAGGGTTTTATGTTGCAACTTAAGACAAGCGTTGCAAGAATTGCTAAAACAAAATTTAAAAGTTTAGGGTAAATGGGTTAAATTGGATAGGGGTCTTCACTTGTCAAGATCCTCGCCACTGCCCGGTTTTTTTTTTCCCTGGCCTTTTGGCAAAATTGCTTCAGGTGGGGTGTCCGGGTTTTGATTTTCGAAAGGTTGGGAAAAATTGGGGGGTGTTTCCTTACACCGTTGTCTATGTTCACCCATCAGTATAAAATAGGGGCCCCGGGGGGAAATAAATGGTATAAAAAACCGACACAATGGAAAAAAAAACACATAAAAGGGATAATGTGATCCTTTATTGACAACGTTTCGCCCACGCAGTGTTTATCAGCCCCAGAAAAGAACTACCTGGGGAAAAAAATACAGGGGTATATATATAGGGTTTTTGTCACATGCGGGATTCTCCACCTGGACCCAGCATTCCCCCAATTGGGCCCAGCAATTTTTCCACCTGACCCAGCATTCTCCACCACCAAATCTTTTAAAACCCTGTTACTCTTTTTCCAGGTAGAAATTTTCTGTACATTTAAAAACTGCGTGGGCGAAACGTTTCAATAAAGGATCACCAAAATGCTTTTTTGTGTTTATTTTTTTAGGACATGGGGAAATCAACTGGTGTAGGTCGCATCCTGGGACACAAAATTTAAACCAATTTTCCCCCAAATGCTCTGCATAAAAAGCGGCTTTCTATTAGGGAGTATATCATTCATGTCAGCTAGGGCCCGTATACCATATATATTAAAAATTTTAGAAATAAAATATATTATTATCCTGCCACTATTTCTATTATTAAAAAGTATTAATCCTCCATCACGTTGCTTTTCGCCATTCCTGCCAGATTATTTTTTTATGTTTTTTCCCTTTTCAGTCTGCAATTAAACCTCGTATCCCCTTTTTTATTCTTCAGAACAAAAAAAATGAAGGCTCGCTCCCCCTCATCTTCGTCTCATGTCTCTTAGTTCGTGTGTCTTCCCCCCTCCCCCTTTTACTGACTCCCTGACACATGTCCTACATGACACATGTCCCACATGACACATGTCCACATGACACATGTCCCCATGACACATGTCCCACATGACACATGTCCCACATGACACATGTCCCACAAGACACATGTGCTACCCCCCACTCTTCCTCAGTTGGTGTGTCTCTTGGGTCTCTGGTTACTGAGATTCCTTTTCCTCGTCCCCCGCGCCCTCACCCCCCGTCTTACTTGACCCCCTTATCTCTCTCTCTTCTATTTCATTTTGTAAGGTCTTTTTCTGTCCACTAAGTTTTAACCTTCATTACGATGTTCTCCTTGTTTCTTGTCACCTTTATTTTACCCGATTATTATCTTGTTCTCAACTTTTTTTTGGGTCTTTTTCTATCCCTCTATTTACATTTCAGTGTTCGGGGTCATTTCGCTGTATCCCGTTTCTTTCTGTTTTTTCCATCTAGTGGAGAGATTTACAATGTTAGTTCACTGCGTTCCCAAACTACACCAGACACAGTACAATCCTCCCTGCCCACAGTACAATCCTCCCTGCCAGAAAAATAAAACCTCCCTGCCAGACACAGTACAATCCTCCCCCCCCAGACAAAATACAATCCTCCCTGCCAGACACAATACAATCCTCCCCGCCAGAAAAATACAACCTCCCTGCCAGACACAATACAATCCTCCCTGCCAGACAAATCCCCTCCTGCCAGACACAATACAATCCTCCCCGCCAGACACAAACAATCCTCCCGGCCAGACACAATACAATCCTCCCTGCCAGACAAAATACAATCCTCCCCGCCAGACACAATAAAACCTCCCCGCCAGACCCAAAAAATCCTCCCTGCCAGACACCCCGTACAATCCTCCCTGCCAGACACAGTAAAACCTCCCTGCCAGACCAAATACAATCCTCCCTGCCAGACACAGTACAATCCTCCCCGCCAGACAAGGACAATCCTCCCCGCCAGACACAGTACAATCCTCCCTGCCGAACAATACATTCCTCCCTGCCAGACACAGTACAATCCTCCCCGCCAGACACAGTAAAATCCTCAGTGCCAGAAAACAGTACAATCCTCCCTCCCGACACAAAAAATCCTCCCTGCCAGAAAAAACAATCCTCCCTGCCAGACACAGTACAATCCTCCCTGCCAGACACAAACAATCCTCCCTGCCAGACACAATAAAACCTCCCCGCCAGACACAGTACAATCCTCCCAGCCAGACACAAACAATCCTCCCCGCCAGACACCCAAAAAATCCTCCCTGCCAGAAAAGTACAATCCTCCCTGCCAGACACAATACAATCCTCCCTGCCAGACACAATACAATCCTCCCCGCCAGAAAACAATACAATCCTCCCTGCCAGACACAATACAATCCTCCCTGCCAGACACAATACAATCCTCCCTGCCAGACACAAAAAATCCTCCCCGCCAAAAACACAAACAATCCTCCCTGCCAGACACAAACAATCCCTCCCCCGCCAAAACCCCTACAATCCTCCCTGCCAGACACACTACAATCCCCCCCCCAGACACAATACATTCCCCCCTGCCAGAACAATACATTCCTCCCTGCCAGACACAATACAAAACCTCCCTGCCAGACACAGTACAATCCTCCCTGCCAGACACAATACAATCCCCCCCCGCCAGACACAAACAATCCTCCCCGCCAGACACAGTAAAACCTCCCAGCCAGACCAATACAATCCTCCCCGCCAGACACAGTACAACCCCCAGCCAGACAAACAAACCTCCCTGCCGACACAAACAATCCTCCCTGCCAGACCCCAATCCCCCCGCCAGACACAAAAAATCCTCCCTGCCAGACACACTACAATCCTCCCCGCCAGACACACTACAATCCTCCTGCCAGACACAATACATTCCTCCCTCCAGACACAAAAACATTTTCCCCCCTGCCAGACACAATACAATCCCCCCCTGCCAGACACAGTACAATCCTCCCCTTGGCCAAAACATTCCTCCCTGCCAGACACAATACATTTCCCCTTTCCTACACTGCAAACAATTGTTTTCCCAAAGTCAAAATTTGTGATCTCACTCTCACGTCAGATGATGTTTCGGGTTTCCATTTGGGGCTCTCAGCTGCAGTCAACATGAAATTGAATTAACATTGTTTGACATGCCAATACCCCCTGCCCTCCTTCCTCTTTTTTTTTTTTTTTTTTAAAAAACACCCTGTTTTTTTTTTTTTTTTTTTTTTTTTTTTTTTTTTTTTTTTTTTTTTAAAAATACTTTTTTCCGTTCCCTTTTTTTTTTTTTTTTTTTTCTTTTATATATATATATATATATATATATATATATATATATATATATATATATATATATATATATATATATATATACCCCTTTCTCTCTCTCTCCCCTCTCTCTATATATATATATATATATATATATATATATATATAAAATATATATATATATTTTATTTTTTTTTTCTTTCTCTCTCTCTCTCTCTCTCTCTCTCTCTCTTCTCTCTCTCTCTCTCTCTCTTTTTCTTTTTTTCTTTCTCTCTCTCTCTCTCTCTCTCTCTCTCTCACACTCCGTTCCCCTCTCTCTCTCTCTCTCACACACACACCCCCGTTTCCTCTCTCTCTCTCTCTCTCTCACACACACCCTGTTCCCCCTCTCTCTCTCCTCTCTTTTTCTTTACACACACACCCCTTTTCTCTCTCACTCACACACTCCCGTTTCTCTCCCACTCCCAAAACTTAATGTTCACTGATTGTCATCATTAAATCATTTTCCAGTAATGTGTTCTCTCAGTTTATGGATTATAACATAAAAAAGTATTTTTTTGTACTAACATAGCTATGGCTGTTAGCATTGAGTTTTAGCTCCTGGGTACATTTTTCCAAATGTTACCATTTGACTGTTGGGTAGATTCAGAGAAATGAATTTGTCCCCTTAGGGAAAATTTAAAAGAAACACTTCACCTAGTGTTTCGTTTGTTTGTTTGTTTGTGTGTGTATGAGTGTGTGTGTGTATGAAGGGGTGTGTGTGTATGAGTGTTTGTGTGTATGAGGGGTGTGTGTGTATGAGTGTGTGTGTGTGTGTGTGTGTATTTTTGTGTGTGTGTGTCTGTGTGTGAGTGTGTACTCACCCATTTGAGGGCCCAGGGGGCGATACATAGCTCCTGGCCCGGCCTCTTCACTGATCGCTACTAATTTTTCTCTCTTCCAATTGTCACCCCCCTTTTTTTCTGTGTCCCATCTCTGGAAGATCCCGTCTCTGTCCACCTTGTCAATTCCTCGGGTATTCTGAATGTCGTTAAAATGTCTCCCCTTTAAACCCCCCTGTCCTCCCGTGTCGTCAAAGGGCCCAAATTTTCCTTTCCCTTTTTTCGTACGACATTCCCCTTAGCTCTGTTAATAGTCTTGTTGCAACCTTTGCACTTTTCAATTTTTTGACGTGCTTGGGCCAGGTGTGGGTTCCAAACTGGTGCGCATCTCCAGTATGGGCCTGACGTACACGATTCCTTTTCTGAGGTATCCGAACGCTATTCTCAGGTTTGCCAGGCGCCCATATGCTGCAGCAGTTTTCTGGGTTTTGTGCTCCCGGAGACGTGCTCTTATTATACTCACCCCAAGATCCTTTTTCCCTTTAGGAGGTTTGAAGTCTTTTTTGGGCCCCCTAGCCTATACTCCGTCTGGGGTTTTTTTGCCCCTTCCCTGATCTTCATGACTTTGCATTTGGGGTTAAATTGGGAAAAGTTGCTGGACCAGGTGTCCGCCCCGTGGTTTTCTTTGGGCGTGCCTGATCCCCCCATTATTTAATTCTCCATTTTCTCCACATCATCTGCAAACAGGGACATTTCTGAGTCTATCCCTTCCTTCGGGATTCCCTATATCAAAAAAAAAGTACGTCCCTTTTCTTAGGGCTGACCCCCTGGAACCCTGCTTGTCACAGGCGCCCACTGTGATACCTCGTCACGTACCATGACTCTTTCATGCCTCCCCCGTCAGATATTCTCTGATCCATTGCAGTGCCCTTCCCTGTTATCTTTCCGATCCCCTAGCTTTTTCACCAACCCTTGGGGTTAGTGTGTTCACCTAATTTTGGTTTCGGGGGCGAGACTCAGCTCCTGGCCCCGCCTTGTTCCCCCCCCCTGGGGCCCCCCTCCCTGCTCCATAGCTTTTTTCATACCTTTTCTTAAAACTTTTTGTATGGGCCCCCCCTCCACTATATCGTTTGTTTAAATTTTTCCACTTCCCGACTACTTATGGCTGAAGAAAGGGTTCCAACATCCCCTTTTACTCATCTGAGTCTTCAGCTTCCCGTTTCCCCTTTTTTTCTGTGTTCCCCCTCTGGAACATCCTGTTTACTATCTACCTTGTCCCATTCCCCGCATTATTTTGTATGTCGTTATCATATCTCCCTAAACCCCTTTTATCCTCCAGTGTTGTTAGTCCATTTCCCTCAACCTTTCTTTTATAGGGTAGTCCCCTGAGTTGTGGGAAATAGTCTTGTCGCAAACCTTTGCACTTTCTCTAATTTCTTGACGTGCTTGACCAGGGGTGGGTTCCAGACTGGAGCTGCATACTCTGGGATGGGCCCGACGTACCGGTGTACAGGCCCTTTAAAAGATTCCTTGTTTAGGTAACGGGGAAAGACCTGACGACACTGGGGGGACAGGAGAAATAGGGAGGACGATAACGACATATAAGATACTGAGAGGAATTGACAAGGTGGGCAGAGACAGAATGTTCCAGAGATGGGACACAACAACAAGGGGGCACAGTTGGAAGTTGAAGACTCAGATGAATCCAAGGGGTGTTAGGAAGTTTTCTTCGTCACAAATGGTCCGGGGAAATGGGGAAAAGTTTTGGGGAAAAAGTGGGGCAAATTTCCCTTCGCCCTTTTAAAAGAGGTATGTAAAATTTATGGCGCGGGAGAAATGACCCCCGAGCGGCCAATGAAGAAAGGGTGTGAAAGGGCTATGAAAACGACCCCTGCAACCACAATTAGGTGAGTTCAACTAAGTGAGTACACATATACCCTAACACCCCCACACACTCATAGGGAGTACAATTCAATCTGAGGACTTAAAGTCATTGCAGTGATGTACAACCAGCCACAGAACTGCAGGAGGCAAAGGGAGGAATGTGAAGAGAGCAATGGGGGGAAACACGGCCGAGGTGGCCCGAAGAGCTCACACGGGGAGAGCAAAGTTATTAGTTATCGGGATTTAAATCACAAGGAGATTGATTGAGAAAAACCCGGAGCCA